>JAASFZ010000046.1:0-46683 GCA_023334075.1 Globisporangium nunn | reverse complement strand
CGCGCCTTTCGTTTTAGTGGGGCCAGCGCTCATGCGCATTGTGCAGGGCAAGGCGCACATTGCAACAGCGTCTGGCGACGTGTCCTCGATGAAGTCGAAGCCGAAGGCCAAGTCGAAGTCGAAGTTGTGTGAGTGGGTCAAAAAATAGCGACAATGTCAGTTTGCTTTTGAGTATCCTGTTACGGCGAGTAACTCCAAACTAGGCTACTCGAGTTCGTGAGCTTGAACTCTCGAGTAACCTAGTACCCAAGAAGCACAATGGGCTGCACGGAGAGCAAAGCTGCTGACGCGCAAGTGCTCGAGAAGTACGCGGTCCAGCTCAAGAACGCGAAAGCTGCCGCGACGATGGACGCTCTCAAAAGTTCGTTCCCTCTTTGTATTGCATTCCAGTGTGGAGTACGTGAAGAACGCGATGCAAACAACCAGGACGTATCGCTTGTGTTGCCATCGTGTTAGTTGACAAGCGCAGCGTTGGGCTGCGGTTCTACCGTGTCTTCGCGAGCATGGATATCGAGTACAATCCTTTTGGGGCTTTTGGCGTGAGAGCCGTGTTGCCAAGATCTTACAACACTTGCGCGGTTTTCCTTGGCATCTGCAGCGGCAGTAACTCGATCGACTTGGACGAGCTACACAGCTACCTTGAGCTCGCTCGGACAACCCTCTCGGATCAAGTCTTTAGCGGCTTAGGTAGGTAGCATTCCATAGAGTTATAGGAAGTCCGCCTGATCTCCTGATCTCCTGATTTTCCCAATTCGAAAGCTACAAGACCGACGCAAAATGTATGTATGTGTGTGTGTGTTCTTTGGCTGGACCAGGCAAGCAGGCGTCGGCGCGTGCGGTGGCGTTCGACGGTGAGTAACTCCGCAATCACTCCTGGATACTTTCGATACTAATCCTTTTGCGCCAGACTTTGTCTTGAACATGTGGAACTTCTGCACCATGACGCCGACGGATTTGTTCACGCACGTGTTCAGCATCTACGGTGCGTGGTGCCGCCGACAGACTACCGAAATTTGTGCACCCTCGCTTCATTAACTCACTTGCTGATGCTGTCATCCATCTTTGTAGACGATGACCACAGCGGGACACTTGACGCTGCCGAGTGCGACAGTCTTTTCCGCCTGCTGTACCACACGGACGAGCTCTCCGAGGACATCAAACGGGTGCTGAAGAGTGTTGATGCAAACGACGACGGGCTGCTCAGCCTCAGTGCGTGCCAGCTTCTTGCACTCTCGATGCTCGACTCGCAGTCGCTGACGTGTGTTTCTTTCCCTCACCGTCATCTGTCGTTAGGTGAGTTCCTAGAACTCTGCTCCCGCAATAAAGCGCTGATGAGCCCGATCCTTGCGCTTCAGTCACGAACTCGTGAGAAGGTGGGTGCAACACAAACAAACATGTTGAAGCGTAGTGGTGTCCACGATATTTAGGTGGCGATTCATCGGCACCGACAGGTTCTTGGAGCCAATTTTTGGTCGAAAGAGAGCACGAAGCGGCCGACACTGCTTCAAGGGAACAAAGACATCTTCTTGCTGATCCAGGAAGCACTGCTCGCGAACGTCACGAAATCCGGCGCTATCAGTGAGGACGGTGAACGACGAAACGCATCTGTCGACCCCGTGGTAAAACCAGCTGCGATAATGCCGAAGGCATCGGAGCGGCTCCTTGCGAAACAGAAACTGCAAGAGCGCAAAGACCTCGAGCAGTGGATCGAGGAACATCGCCAGCAAGAACTGATCCAGAGCTACTTGTCTGCCTTCTCTGACAAGTTCGTCACCACTACGCGGCTAGAACGGCTTCTGGCCGAGACCAGCTCGCGCAAAGATGTCGCGAAGGAGATCGCCGAGTTGCGACATAGCTCCGCAGTATGTGTTAAGAGTGCGTCGACTCTCTCTTTCTCTCGCACATCTGCTTGCCGTCTGAATACGAGTATTGACTCACTGGAGCTTCGCCGTCGCTGACATTGTTGCGTATGAACAGAATTCGATATGGCGAAGTCGAGACTGGAGAAGATCTGGGGAGACGAGATGCAGAGTACGATTGAGCGTCGACAGGAAGCCGTCAAGAAGTCGATGGTCAAAGGCGTGTCCGCCAAGACAGTGCTCAAACAAGCTGGCAAACAGGTTCGTTGCATCGCTGCTTTCAAGTCATAAGTAGGTTCCTTATCTTCGTCACCACAATGTTACAGTCTGTAGCGTCATCGGTCAGCAAGTATCTACAAAAGAAGCTGGATGAAGCAGAGCAAGATGTTCGTCGTCAAGATCAAGAGCGATGGGAAACGCTCGACCGCGCGGCTGCACATCTCGCGCAGCAAGATATGGATACCTACGAGGCGGCGCACGATCACCTGCCGGTCGGTACGCTCTTCGTCACGGAGAATCGTCCGACAGCACAGGGAACGCACGAAAGCACGAAAATTGTTCCAATCAACGCTGAGACGTGGACCGAGTGCTTCGACGAAGAGCATGGACTGTATTACTACGTCTCGTCGCTCGGGTACTCGACTTGGGATCGACCGAGCTCATACATTCCATCGCATCCCGAACGCTGATGCAAATCTTATCGTGAACGTATTCGCAAGAATCGCCAATTTCTTAGCTGTCCAGCTTTACCGAGCATCTGATGGTCAAAATCGGGGACTCCCTAAACCGTACTTTAGCAGATACTACGTCGTACTTTAGTGGAATCCGAATTCTACGTAGCGCCAAGAACGCAACGCAATATGCAGAGTGTGTGCCTCCTTCCAGCACCAGCGCGCGTGTGTGTGCCCATGCGTGCGCCCGCGCTCTCCGCTCTAACGCGCTCTTTCTCTGTGTGCTCGTGGCTGTCTCTGCGTGTGCGCTGCATCATCCACAGATCCGCACGAGGAGAAGCAAAAGGTGCCGTCGAGCAGCGCACTCCTGCAATTCTATCATCTGGTAACTTAACTTTTGCTACTGTCTGGTGCTCGCACTTGCCCCAGGCGCTGCTGCAGCGCATCACGGGTTCCGTCGCGCGTCTGAATGAGGTCGTGAAGGAGATTAACGCGCAGATCGAGGTGCGGAAGAAGCCACCGGGCGCGTCGCTATCATGTCTCCCACATTCTCACTCACGAACTCCCACGAGCTCGCCTGCTCGCTTGCTCCTTCACACTCTGTCAGAAAAGCGACGCGTTCCGGGACGACCTGGCGTTCACGTGCCAGGTGTGGAAAGGCTACGAGAGCCGCGTGCAGGCGCACTGCCAGGCGGCAGCCGCGCCGAGCGCCATCCAGCGGTGAGCAGGAGCCAGGTTTTTCAGCCGACCTAGAGTCCCTAATCTCAAGAAAGCAAGTTCTTCATCTTCCGAGTGATGTCTACAGTTCAGCAGCACTGCTTAGTTGCCCTGCAGGTCTTTGGCCACCCATCCGACCACCGACCGCAACAGGGTCTCGTCATGTGCACGGAGCTCGTCGTTCAGCTCGACTTGCGGAGGCGACGACTTCGGGTGATGATGCTGCCGACGGGGCTTGTGCTGGTTGCTCTGCTGGTAGATCTCAGCGCGCAGCGAATGCAGACGGACGAGGTGGCGGTGGAATGCCGCCTGAAGGCGCTCGCGAAGCGCGACGATCGCGCTCGCGTCGTCCTTTGATTGCACCTCAAACACGATCCAGTCGTCCAACACGAGCAGCCACGACTGCTTCATCGCCTCGAGCGGCTCGCCGTGCTCGTCCGTTTGCGGCACCAGCCGCTCCTCGACCTTCACCAGCGCGTTCTGGCCCATGAGCAGCAGCGGTACCAGCAGCGACGGCAGCTTTGTGCCGTACTTGGCCACGCGCGTACGCTCCGACTGCATCATCTCGTGGAACACGATCCACTCGAGCTGGGCGCCGCTGGCGTCGTCGTCCGCTTCTCGCTCGTCGATACGTCCATTCTTTCCCTTCGACCGCGCCTTGGCGTCGCTGACGCTGGCCCACGAGAGTGCCGACGTCGAGTCCATCTTGACCTTCACCTTCTCTTTCGACGTCCAGTTGCGGCTCGTGGACCCTACGGGCGAGAACAACGCGTTTGGATACATCCCAGCGCCGAGCGCCATGAGGTATGTCGTGAGCTTCTCCTGCGGGCTCGACGCCGGCACGAGCTGCGTCGCGTGGGTCATGCCCAGCTCGCTCAGCTCCTTCTCCGACTGCCGGAAGATCGAGAAGATCTGGTCTAAGGTCTGTCGGTGCAGCATGTTTTGGCGGCAGAACGACTCCAGCTCGTGGTACGACCGAGAAGGGTAACCCACGTACGCTTCGAGCGCCTGCATGAGGACGAAGTGGTCACTCTGCATCGGGAACGGCGTGCGCCGCAGGAACGCCTGCTTCGAAGACTCGACGCGACGCAGCTCGTCGCTCGTCATGCCAAGAAAGCTCAGGAACGGGTCGCGGTACCCACTGAGCGCACACGTCGTCTCGAGGATCATGCTGTGGCTCCCGAGGAAGTGGCCCCACAATATCAGCTTCGCCATCTGCACCGAGAAACCTCCGTTGCAGATGTGTCCAAGATGCCAACCGAACAGAGTCGGCCCGCCAGACTGCGTCTCGAGCGCCCCCATGTCGCAAAGGCGCTGCAACGACGCGTCAATCGCTGTCTCGCTCGGTGGGTCCATTGCCTGCAGCAAGAACTGCTTCGCATCGCGGATGTGCAGCTTGTTTTCGAACTGCAGCAGCTTGATCTGCAGCAGCAGCTCCTCGAGCGGCGTGGTCAGAAGCTCCGGGACCATGAAATCTTTCATCGCGGTATCGTAGCGCGAGCGCGAGAAGAGCCGGAAGCACACCCCCGGACGCACGCGGCCGGCTCGGCCCGTGCGCTGCACGCAGTTTGCCTTCGCCACCCACGTCGTCTGCAGCCCCATGACGAACGACGAGCTCGACGTCGTTGCAAGTGCGTGCGCCTGCTTCGATTTGCCACAATCGATCACAAACACGACGTCCTCGATCGTGAGACTCGTCTCAGCGATGTTTGTTGCCAGGATCAGCTTGCGCTTGCCCCGTGGCGCCTTCATGAACGCGCGACGCTGCTCTTGTGCAGACAGACGTGAGTGCAGCAGCGCGATCTCGAACGTTGACGCCGTGTGATCGTTGCGCAGCAGCGTGCGCTCCAAGTACGATATCTCCTCCCACCCAGGCAGAAACACGAGAACCGCGCCCTTCGGGTCTTTCGGGTCGAGCGGGAAGCGTCGGTCAATCAAGTCCAGCAGGCGGAGCAGGATGTCGTAGTCGACATTCTGGTCTCGCGTCAGCGCGTCTTCTTGCTTGGCGTACGACGACAGCAGCGACTCCTTCTCTTCGGGTGTGATCATACTGAGCTGCCGCTGGAGCGCCCGGAGAGTGTCTGGTGGCGGCGACTTCTTCAACTTCTCCGCCTTGGACTTCTTCGATTTCTTCTTCGGTGCTTCATGCTGCACTTCGCCAAAGCACATCGCGACGTGCAGCCCAAACGCCTCCTCGTCGGCAAACCCTCCGCCGTTGCACATCGGACAGACCAGTCCCGAATCACCAGCATCACCACCACTGTTCTCTTCTTCTCCACTCTCTTCGGCGGCGTAAGCGTCCATCGAGAAGTCAGTTTGCTCTCGATTCAGCAACGCGAGCGCGTCTTCAAGAAACAGCGTCGTCACTGGGAAGCACCGGCCGCCTGCCATCTCGAGCATTGGTGCGCTGTACTCAGGCTGGAAGTACTGCGCAAACTTCTCCACCTGAATCGTGGCGCTCATAAGGATCACCTTAAGGTCCTTGCGCTGTCGCAGGATGCTGCTCTTGAGCAGGATGAGCAGGTAGTCTGTGAACTGATCGCGCTCATGGACTTCGTCGAGGATGAGATGCGAGAACCCAAGCGCGAGCGGGTCGGCGTTGAGCCACTTGAGCAGCGTGCCCGTGGTGCAGAAAATCAGCTTGGACTTGTGCGCGTCGAACGACGAGTCAAAGCGGATCGCGTGGCCGACTTCGAGCGAGTCCGGGGTGCCCGAGCCATGGACACCCGTGGCGGCACTACTACTGCGTTCGCGCGCGACGCGCTCGGCAAGCGAGATGGCGCTTAGGCGACGCGGCTGCGTGCAGATGATGCGCGTCTGGTCGATCGTGCCGTTCGTGATCGCGTCGTCCAGCAGGAACTGCGGGATCTGGGTCGACTTGCCGCACCCCGTGTCGCCCGAGATCACAGTCACCTGGTTTGTCGCCACGAGCCGCAGGATCTCCTCGCGGTACGCGTACACCGGGAGGCTGGTCGCAGCGGGCGTGGGCGCACGGGGCTCGCCGCGGATCCGCTTGGACGCCTCCGGCTGCAGCGGTCGGAACTGCGAGCGTCCGACGCTGCGCTCGTGGCTCTGCACGTATGTCGCCATGGAGCGTGAGTGGATGGCCGCCCACGGATCCTTCTTTGCTGCTGTAGTTGCGTCTAGTGGCGGCGGCGGGAAGTGGGAGAAGTAGTCGGTCATGAGCGGTGGGAGGCAGCCTGCCGCGAGTGGCATGGGCGGCAAACGCAGCGAGATCTGCTCCATCTTAGCATTCTTCTTGACCTTGGCGACGTGAATGAAGCGTGCGTCGCCCTTACCCGAGCTCTTGGAGAAGAGCCCGTACTTCTGCGCCAGCGTGTGGATGTAGCGCCGCTGCGTGTTGTCCAAGTCCGCCGGGAAGCTCATCTCTGCACGCGCGCCGTCCTCTACGAGCGCCACAAGCTGCGCGTTCACTTGCATGCAGAACTCCTCGTCCAGGCTCACGGCCGCGTTCGCGTTCGACGGTTTGGGACCGCGGCCGCCATGGCCACCGCCGGCACCGCGAGCCTCGTAGCCGCCGCGGCCGCCACCTCGTCGTCCGTCGAAGCTGCCACTACTGCCACCGCTACTGCCACCGCGACCTCCGCCGCCACCGCGACCTCCGCCGCCACCGCGACCTCCGAAGCCTCCGCTGCCACCCCGACCTCCGAAGCCTCCGCTGCCACCCCGACCTCCAAAGGAGCTGCGGCCGCCTCCGCGCCCTCCGCTGCGGCCTCCCCCGCGCTGCTGCTCCTGCTGGTGATGATGGTGATGGTGGTGATGGTGGGAGCGCTCCATGCTCTCTCACTCTATCGTCTATCGAGTGGTGAGTAGCAAAATGGGATGAAAAGGATTGAATTCGCTAAGTCCACTTATGCACTTCGAGGCGATGGCAAGCATCCAAGAGTGAAAATCGGAGGTCGATCACCCGCCGACTCCGAGCTCACTGACCGAGATGGCTGCCTGCTTCGGCTCGTCTGAGTCACTGGTCTCGTCGGACTCGATGCTGGTGCTCGCATGATCCTCAGCTTCGACGGAGTCGCGAGTGCTGCGGCTGTTCGCCCACGTGGTCATACACCCATACGCGAATCGAGAGTTCTGAAGTCGGCTCTTCATGAGTTGCACCGCGCTCATCTGGCGAGGAAATCCTGTGTTCAGCCGGGTCTCGCACCCTGCCGCTTGCGAGAGCGTGCCAGAGAGGAACTCGTCGGCTTTCGCGCCGTACACCTGCAGGAAGCGCATTGCGATCACAGAGTGGGCATGTTGAAACACGCTCGCTGGCGAACTGGACATTGCAGACACGCAACCTACCTTGCGCGCGACTGGGACGAGGCTAAGCAGCATCTGCGTCGTCGTGTGCAGCTGCTGCGTCATACTCTGGTGGTTGCGGGCGAATACCTGCACCTCGAGCTTTGCTTCTTCGCGCTGGTGCGTGACGCTTGTGAGCTGCGCCTGGAGCTCCTCTATTTCCCTCCGCACGCGCTCACATTTCTAGAGCACAGTCGTACCCTGTCAACTACCTCGATATCGAGAGATACGTAAGCAGCATCGAGCTGATCAATGATGTTCCTTACCTCCTCAGACTCGCGCAGGTGGCTCCTCGCCGTAACGAGATCGCGGCGAAGCAATGCCTGCTCTTTTCGCATGAATTCGATCTGATCTTGGGCATGCTTTGCAGCTCGTTGGTGCTCTTCCGCGACCAAAAGCTCGTCCGCGTGCTGCTGGAGCTTGGTGTAAAGTGACTCGTACGTTAGAGACCCTGCCGACGAATCAAGATCGTTGGCGGAGAGTTCTGAGAAGTTCTGCTGCAGCAGGAGCACATGTGTCAGCTGGCGTTCTTGACCACTACAAAGAACCAGGTACATGCGCTTCGCACCACGTGCTGAGCAATACTCCAGCGGTGGTTCGGGTTTATCACCAACGCGTGTTGGAGGATCAGGTGAAGGTATGGGCTTTCCACTTCGTCGATGGCGAGTGCGAGCGCGCTGTCCGTCAAGGCGCTGAGTAAGTGAAGAGTCTGCTCGTCGCTGATGAACCTACTCCATGGAGCGAGTCTCTCGATCAGTCTCTGGCCCGTCGCGAGCAAGTAGCTGCAGTCACAGAATAATCAAGTCCACGTCAACAGGAGGGATCACACAGCACACGCACAAGGCACAACAAGCGTGAGTGACAACGTACACCAAGCAGCCGAATTGCCATACGTCGCTCGCTGGAGTCGGAACAAAGGCAGCACCACTCAGGAATATTTTCGCTGCCTCTGGCGGACACGACGCCGAGTCCATTGCGTCCAGTCCCACCGCGCGCTGCTGTGTCAGCGCTCGACTCGTGCCAAAGTTGAGTAGCTTTAGTCCCGGACTGGCAAAGTGACCGACGTTGCACAGATTCTGTAGCCACACAAAGGGCAAGCCAGCGCAATGTGAATGCGAGCGAAGATGCCATCAACGCTAGTTCAACTGCGTGTGGAAGCATCAGCGTACCACGTTCCCATGCGCCATGTGCGCGGTTTGGTGCCAGAAAAGCAGGCATTTCGCAATGTCGCCCACGATGGCGTTGATGGCCTCAACGTCCTTCAGCTGCTCGGTCATGAGCCTTTCAAGAGTGTATACTGGCGCTTCCGTGACAACCGCGTGGTTCAACACGACTGGAAAGTCTCTAAAAGTGAGGCTGCAAGTGTTAGTGTCGTCACCTTCCTCACCGAGCCGGTCATGTTGGGACCACCACATGCACTCCCAGCACTGTGATATCGCCATAGTGCCTCTCACCCTTTTTGATCTTCCGGTTCAACCGCAGAGCTTTGAAGCGTGGCATGCCGCTTCGCGTCGTCGAATTTGTCGATGATCTGCAGCGAAAAGTCTGCCAGGGCTTCTTCGTGGCCGTGAGGGATGCAATCATTGTACTGCGGCGAGCAAATGGGCATGCGCACTACGCGTCAGTAACTTCACACAAGCTTTTCAAGCGAAATCTCGAACGGTGCACCGTTTGCTGAAGGCGCAGCAACACATCTCGCTCGTGGTCCGCAGCAAGTGCGCTCGAGAAGAAACGCATCATCACTTTCGTCGCAGACTTGGAATCGATCGCGATGCTCGTCTGCGCATAGATCGTCTCCGAGTTGGCAGTGTACGACGCACACTTGCACGATATGCCAAGAAAGTCGTAGCGAAGACGATAGGATGACGGACTGCTGATGAGCAGCGTACTGATCTCCGGAACTGACACGGAGTTGTCGACAAGGTACTGAACTGGGAGCCGCATCTCCTGCAGGACGACATAACAGTGGCGACACTCATGGATCCCCTGACACTCATGTACCCACTTCATCATTGCATATCAGTAAACAGCGTACTTTGTCAGCAATCATTGCGGCACCGGGCCACGCGTCGAACATGATCTCGACCACAACGGAGGTGATGCTTGGATTGCAGCACAAGTGATGCAGCGGTGTTCGTCCGTCCTATTCAAGAAGATATCACACACAACCAACATGTGCACAGCTCTGCTCAGCTTCCTCTTTAGTAGCACTCAGTATTGGACGAAGCCATTCGCATACTTCAGTACCTTGTCCAGCTGTCGAACGAGCTCACTTGATCGTTCGAAGAACAGCCACAGGCACTCTGGCGACACTGAGCGATTCATACACAAGTAGTGGAGCGGAGAGCGATCATGCTGAGCACGACACGAGTGTCAGACGTGACGTACGGGAAGCTCATTTCGTACGAGTGCGTGTGTTCGCCACGCACCACATCTTGCATGATCACGTCATTGTCTGTGCACACGAGCAGCAGATCGCGGAAGTGCGCTGACGTCGCTGCTTCATTCATGCAGAGGATGTGGAGCGGACTCGCTCCGTACTGAGAAGAGCATACAGGAGTCGAAGTCGGTCTCTTTATCACTTGAACGATTCAAAGGTAGCAAACAACACATGAATCAGAGCGAGCACGAACCGCGTCTAGCGCACTTGGCGTGCATTCCCGCTTGTCGTGCGCTAGCAACTCCGTTAAAAGCTCAGGCGTGACGCACTCGTTTGCGCACAGCAAGTGCAACGGCGTCGCGCCACCCTGTCACAGACCCGAGCAACGAGATCAGCATGCTCAGTCTCAAGTCACCTCGAGCGCCTACACAGATAACTGTGCTTCAGACATCACAGTACGCAGGACATTCTGCACCTGCACGCACCGCTGCACTCGCGTACAATGCATCGGGGTTTGCGGCGATGAGGTGACGCAGTAGCTCGGACTGAACGGAGCTGTTGCGACAGAGAGCGTGGAGCGGGAGCTCTTCCATCTACTCATACATCGACAGCATTACAATGGCTCAGTTCGAAGCAGCGCACTACTGAAGCGTGGGGATGAAACGAAGGCGGAAGTCGCATGTACACAACGCACCGCGTCCACGCATCGAGCCGCTTCTGGACACCAGTCAAGCAAGCAAAGAAACGTGTCTTTCTTCACTATCGGCTGTATCGCGAGACAGTGGAGCGGCGTTTGCATCTCCTGCGAGGATGTCAGTGCGCAGCATGTTTCAGCTCGGATCCTTGTCACGCACTGAGACCTTCACATTCAGGTGAAAGTCTGCGCTCTACTTACCAGATTCTTCACGCCAAAGATCTCCTCCGCACCGAGCTGCCGTAGTATCTCTGGCGTGCAGGCACCGCTCGCACACACATAGTGCAGCGGCAAGTTCCCGCGCTTGTCGCCCATCGCGATGCTCGCTGGGAGTGCCGTCACCAGCAGTTCGATCGCCTGGCTCGTCACGCTCGGGTTCTGGCAGAGCACGTGCAGCGGCGTCTTGCCATCGATCTGCAAGATTCACCCACACACAAAACGGAAGTATTTGTTAAGAGCCCACCGCATCGTTCTTGCGTATATACATTGAAAGCGTCCGCGAGACCTTGTCCATGCACCCGACGCTCTCCTCACACGCGACTACCATCGCGCCGATGACGTCGACAAAGAGGAAGTTGGGCATTAGTGCGCACACCAAGTGCAGCGGCAGACGATCGTCCTCCTGTGACCCATTCATCCATGTCGCGCGCGAGAGTCATCAGCACATCTCCGCAGACTGAATCGAGTGCGCAGAGCGCGAGAGACCTCGGAGCGTTGCTGTAGCGCGAGCGGATGTTGCGCCACCACTGCGAGCATCTCTTCCGGCTCGTTGCTCTCGATAGCGAGCAAAAGCAGCTGCTGTTGCTGCTGCTGCTGTTGCTGTTGCTGTTGCTGCTGTTGCTGCAGTTGATGGTCGGTGTCGTCGTCACCCTCGCCAGTGCGGCGCCGCCGCATCATCGCCTTGACGGACTTGCCGAGCGCGCTCGAATACGCGCGCGGCCACGCGCTGTTAGCCGCGGCTGCTGGTGACGAAGGTGAAGTTGATGGCGCTGCGTGCTGTGCATCGGGCGAAGTAGGTGCAGGCGAGAAGTTCTCGACCTCCAGAGCCGCCATCATCGCGCAAGCGGATCTTGTGGACTGCACCTCTTCAAGATTCGCGATTGACAAAGTGGTCCACATTAATGCACAGAAGTGTCAACTGCCTAAACTTCTCAATGACCAGCTATCTGGTTGATGGTGCTGATGCACCTGCCATCGACGCCGCTCGGCCGCTGCAGCCTCGCGTCAGTCGTCTCATCGACCTCTTGGACGACGCTGACCCGCTGGCGGCGTATGCGGCAATGCGCGGTCTGGAGCAGCACCCGCCTCTGCTCGAGAGCCCGCAGCTGATCCGGTTCGTCGATTCATCACAAGAGTCGTGGGAGCACAAGTAGTATCGCCTCACACGCCCGTCGAGAGCTCCGCAGAATGCTGTTGTCACCAGAGAACCCAGCGACGGCGAGCGGCTTCCGCTTTCAGCTGCTACGGTGGCTGCTCGCCCGCGAACGCGCTGATGCTGATGGCGACGACTCCGAGGACTCTGACGAAGGCGACGATGGCGAGCGTTCTCCCGTGCTGATGGTTGCTATGCTGCGTCACGTCGACGCACTGCACGACGTCGCGCTCACGCGAGTGCGGGAGTCGCTGTTGTCTCCGCGTCAAAGCAGCTGCGTCTACGAACTGCTGAGCTTCGTGTCCGAGCTTACAGAGCAGTTGGCAAAGTCAGACCTGGTCAGTACGCAGAACTGCAGCTTCGACGCGTTTGCTGCTGCGCTGATGGACGCATTCGCAGGCGGGGACGTTGACTTCGTGGGGCTGCCAACGTTCGTCTCCAATGCCGCGACTGCGTGTCTCCACAGTCTGCTCCGGCTGCTGCGCGTGCGTTCGCCGACAGGAGTTCCGCTGGTGAAAGAGCGCGAGTGGCTGCGTCGGCTGCTACAACTCGTGGTAGGCGAGCAGTCGTCTCTCACGCAGTTCGCGCTGGATCTACTGCAGGAGCAGCGGTTGGAAAACCGCTTGGGAGTGAAGCATGCGTCACAGGAGTCGTTCGTGTCCGCGACCAGCAGGTTCCCGTTCGTGCAGACGTGGATCGCATTTGCGAGTTCTGCAGCGCTCGCGCTAGTGGAGAATCGCGCGTCGCTGGTCGAAGAGGACTGGGCGCTTGTACAGACAGCGGCGGTTTGGTATCCAGGGCGACTTGGTGTCGACGCGAGCGCCAACACACGGGTGTACAGGCTGCCGGATCGAACAACGCTGCTCGCGGTATTGAGCGAACAGGACGACGTGATGGTCGATGTGCTTCGCACGCTCCTTCAGCTCGCAGTCGAGGTGGAGTGTATGACGGAAAAACCTCGCTCTCATGATGGCGAAGCCACTTGTGAGATCGAAGTCCTTGCAGACTTGCAATGGTTCCTCCATGAACAGTTGGATCCGGATCTGCTGTTCGCCGACATCTTGAAGACGCTCGGCCACGACCACTTGGTGCTACTGGATCTGCTCACTTCGTCAGGTAGGTGTTGGTTGCGTCAGTTGTATTGTGTGGGAGGTGGCCCACGACTGCTGGCTGCTGACCTGTGCGATTTCACAGAGACAACCATGCTCGAGTACTTGCTGCGTTACCTGCGTCGTCTCGGTGTGAACTGGGAAGCATCGCGCGCACTGCTTTGTGGACCGAGTGCCGCCAGTGACGCCACCAGTGATGACATCAGCGACAACAACAGTGCCGACAACTCTAGCTTTCTCAGTAATGAACAGAAGCATCGGCACCCGCTAGACGATATGATGGGGGTCCTGATCCGACTTCGCTTCGAGATCGAGAAGCAGGTTGCGGCGCAAATGTTCCCGTACAACCCGAAGCCGTTGTTGCGCCGCTTGCTCTACATTGAAGAGTTGTACGACGGTGTATGATAAAGTGGCAACACGTCGACTAAGCTGTAAAGTTTGCAAGTGTCTGGGACACAGAACATTAGATGCATTAAATGTGCGCCTGCTGGCTGGCATGCTTGTGATGATGGTGCGTGTGGCGGGTCTGATGTACAAGAAAGTGCGTCTGCTGTGATAGGAGAGCCTAGTCGCTCGCTGCAGCAGCGCAATCGGACTGGAAGTGGATGCCCTTCGGACAGCGTTTGATCTTGATCGCCAGCTGGTCCTCCATGTACCGGAACTGGCGCACCATCGTTGGCAGCATTGGTTCTGTGCGTTCAAAGAAGCGTAGCCCATGGCCAGCAAGAGGTCAGTTTGACTGGGGTTTTCCAGCGCCACCGACCGCTTCGCTCACCAATCTCCTGCTTCTGACTCCTCAAAATCGCCGAGTTCACTTCGTCAGCGACTCGGCGACGCTGCGCGTGCTCCAAGAGATACCCGAGAGGCGCGTTCTTGTGGTCCTCGAACGCGAGCAGTGACATCGTGTGCTCGATCTCTTGCAGGAACTGCAGCTGCGGATGGCGAGCACAAAGCGATCGAAGCTCTCCGATTAGACCTACGATCATTGCAATCACAGTTTTTCTATCCGCACATTCTTCTCGCCGAACGGCGCGAGATGCGTCGTCGCAAACCCGAGCGCCGCCGCGACGTCGCGAGCCTTGATCAACTCGATGAGTTCCTGCTTCGCTAGCAAGAAGTCCATCGACGCGTGCTTCTCCAGGAACTGCAGCAGCAGCAGCAACTCCACTGAGCGCCAGAATACTGTGTACCACACATAAAGCGACACGCACCAGCGGATCCATCTGCCGCAGCTTCTCGCGCGCGCCCTGCACGTGGCCGTCAAGTAGTAGCTGCTGTACGCTCATGCGCTCCTGGACCGACTGTAAGTCCACGTGCGCTGCAGTTCTCCGTACATCCACACACTCCGTCGTCCAAGTGAGCAAATACGACGCGACACACGTCACTCGCGCGTTCGTTTCGCCGCCAGGCTGCCTGCACGCAAAAGAACGCACGCTTCGTGTTCGAGTCGCGCCAGAACGCCTCCGCGACGTCGCGGTAGCCCTTGCCGACCAGGTAGTCCATCACGAGGCGATTCATGGACCTGTCCGGCCGCCGTCGCATTAGCTACAGTGCGACTTCTTTCCCGATACCACGCGAACGCAACGTACTCTTTCGAGATGCGCATGCGCCGCAGCGCACTCTTCTTCCCGCGGCGCTTGGGCTTGCGGCGCCTGCTCTCGCTCTTGGCCGCCGGCGCCGGTGCCGCGCTCTTGGCGCGCCACGCGCCGCTGCTGCTGCTGCTGCTGCTGCTGCTGCTGCTCTGCATCTGGTGCTGCAGGAAGGTCGTGTTCTGTCAACGATCCTGTTCAAACGACATGTGGTGTGGGCCACACACATTACGCTGTTCTTTCACCTGTCGCACCGTGTTCGACTCGTGTACTTGTTCGTCGTATGCCAAAGTCCCATGTCTTCGATTCTGGCGGCCCGAATCTGGACGCACAGAGCGAGCGAGAGAGCAATATTGAAGCAGCCTGCGTCGGTGCTCGCGCGCGCGAACCCTTCCTGAGCCATACAAGCGAGCGATGGACCTTATGCGGCGCTCGACGGCCGCTGGCGCGGGCAACAGCGCCGGCGAGTTCACGATCGCGTTCCCGAACGGGCCCATCAAGTTCCAGAGCGCCGAGGGCGTGCTCTACTCCCGCCTCTTCCACATCGTACGCTTTTCGGCGCGCCGCACGTGCAACGCTGGAGAAGACTGCCTCCTTCTTACTCGGTAACATGCAGGTGGACACGGACGCGGACGGCTACATCGGCGGCGCGGAAGGCGCGGCGTTCATCCGGCGCGCGCGGCTCCTGAACGACGCGAACCGCGAGATCTGGCGGCTCGCGAGCGGCGGCAAGTCCCAAGAGAAGCTCAACAAGGACTGCTGGTTCGTCGCTATGAAGCTCGTGGCGCTCGTGCAGAGCACGGGCAAGTGTCAGATGCAGAGCTTGTACGCGGGCGAGCCGCTCCCACTCGCCGACTTCCAGTTCGACTGCCCGCCAGACAACGTGGTGCGAACAGCATGAAGAGCTGGATACGCTGCCTTCCGCACACACGCGCGCGCGCTGCTGGTGGTCAAAAGCGTTGGCTAATCTCGCTTGTGTTTCGCACAGTTGCCAGGAGAAGCGGTGCCGGACTTCAAGCGCTCGTTCGTCGTGTCGGTGAGCACCCCAGTGGTCGTCGGCTCGGGCTACACGCGCTACACGCAATACGTAATCTCGACCAAGGCGCGTTCGTGCTCGTTACTTTCTGGACATGTGAGGGTGCTTCCCGCAGCGTACAGCTTACAGCCATGACATTTTTCACATCCACGACAGACCAACAGCAAGTTCTTCCCATGTACGTCGGCGCAAGTGAAGCGCCGATTCAGCGACTTTGAGTGGCTGCACCAGCGCTTACAGACGCGGTTTCGAGGTACGCGATGCGAGAGGGCTGACTGACCACTATCATCGCCATCCTTCATTGGATTGATCGGGTCGTCACATTCATCATTTTCGGCAGGAACGATCATTCCTCCGATTCCAGAGAAGCGCTGGACTGGAAATATGGACGCGACCTTCGTCGAGGAGCGGCGGCAGGCGCTTGAGCACTTTATCGTACGTCTCGACTTTTCAGTGTACTCTCTCAATCGCCCATCCGTCCGACCGACTTCGAGTAACCGATTTCTTGTTCCGACAACGTGTTTGCGATTGTAGAACGAAGTGAGCAACCACGAGAAGCTGTCGCAGACACTGGAGCTCCAGATAATGCTGACCGCGAGTGCGGAGGTGCGGAAAGTCCTTAATGCAACTCGTGTATCTCAACAGACGTATCATAGAAGTGACACTGCGTGTATGCAGGGCTTGATTGCCGGGAAGGAAATCCTGAAAGTGCAGTCCGTGGCGGCGGCGTATGTGCCAACACCGGCGACTGTCACGTCGCTCTGGAGCTCTTGGAAGGACGGTATCTTTCTCTCGTCGTCGTCGGTGCAGCAGGTCGAGATTAAGACGGACGACGACTATGCAAAGGTCTGCGTCGAAATCGCCATTCTGAGACCACTACGCGACGCTGGCTAGTTCTTATCGAAGTTGTTGTTGCTGTGGCTGATGCTCATCAGATCGGGGAGCACATCGACGAGTACGAGAAGCGCATTAGCGAAGTGAAGCGGTGCTCAGATCTTGTCTATGCTGCGCAGCGAAGCGAGGGGTACGAGATGTCGCGCTTTGGGAGCTACTTGACCGCGCTCTCCGTACATGAAAAGAGAGACGACGAGATGAAGCGGCTCGCTGAGGTTTGTCACTCTCGTGACGCTGGAGTGTTGTGTTACGATTTCTTATAAAAGCAATGTGACTGTTGGGATGAGCAGGCCGCGGGAGACAACTTCGAGACAGTGTCGAACATGTACCAAGACCAGGTGCGCTAAATGAGAGATATACACTGCTTGCATTGGCAACAGTGGAGGTTTAACATTTCCGTGAACGTTTGTCCTCACTCAGCTCGACCAAATCCTCGCGATGTATGTGTCGATCATTCGGTACCAGACGGGAAAAGTAGATGCTGTGAAGGTTCGCTGCGCTTCTTAGCAGAGTCAGAGTCACATACACACTGAAGTTGTCCATTTGCTGACGGATATCGCATGAATGCATGCTACTGCACTCACGATTTTGGCAGACGGTGATGAACAATCGCGAGTCGGCAATCCACGAAGTGCACCAAGCGAACGCAAGCATGCAGCGGAACAAGGAGCGATTTGCTGCAGCACGTGCGAGCAGCGGCGCTGCAGCGTCGGCGATGCGAGCCGAGCAGAAAATGGCGTCAGTACGTGTCTATCTGCTGCGATATTCTTTCTTGTGTGAGCAAATGGAATCACTCAGTAGCTAACTGCTGTAACTCGTCCTGTGCTACTTGTGCTTCATCCAGGCGGAGGACCGCATGAATAGCGCGAAAGAGCAAGTGCAGTTCATTGCGTCGAGCCTGAAGTTTGAGTCGAAGCGGATGGACACGGGCAAGACGTCCGACTTGAAGAACGCGCTGATGGCGCTCGCGAACCTCGAGCTGGACTACCACGTTCAGGTCTGTGGTATTATGCTCGATGGATTGATTGCCACAATATGCGGGTCTGTTGGAATGTCGACAACTGACGCGTGTTTTCCCGCGTCGCCTCCTGCGCTACTGTTAGTCTCGCTCGGCGTGGGAATCGCTCTTGCCTGCGCTTCATGCTACAGACGAGGAGATTGCGGAGAGCCGACAGAAAGCGCTGCAGAGTGCCCCATTTCGGAAGCCAGGCGAAAAGAGCGGTGGCCAGATCATTGGACTGCTCTAAGTTGGACGCGCGTGAGACTTGTTAGTGCTGCTCGCTTTCCATTTCAACTCGTGCAGCTTCAACGAGAGACTTGTGACATTAGATGTGCTATTCGTCTGTGTTGCTTATCCATCATCATCGTCATCTCTCTCTTCTTCCCGCCCTTGCCCCATTCTAACATAACACTGCTGTTGCTCCTGTCTGTGCGCGGAGAGGAGATAACAATGGTGCAAAGCTTCTTCTCTACGAAGGGAGCGTCTAGGCCTCGTCAGCTCTCCAGACGTATCACATGTCGAGCGAGAAATCGCCTGACGCGTTCTGTGCGAACGAGAGCTGCTCATCCATCATCTGCTCCGAATTCACGAGGTCGCCAGCAGACGGTTGCTGTCCGTCGGCAAGATCGCCGCCTTCTGCTAACTCTTGGCCGTCGATGTTCTCGTCGTCGTTGTCGTCGTCGTACATTTCTCCTATCTCTTCTTCTTCTTCTTCTTCCTCCT
This sequence comes from Globisporangium nunn, assembly GCA_023334075.1. Classification (NCBI taxonomy): domain Eukaryota; phylum Oomycota; class Peronosporomycetes; order Pythiales; family Pythiaceae; genus Globisporangium; species Globisporangium nunn. The sequence continues at coordinate 28,331 of JAASFZ010000046.1, read as the reverse complement.
CCTCCTCCTCTTCTTCTTCTTCTTCCTCCTCCTCTTCTTCTTCTTCTTCCTCGTCGTCATCTTCTTCGTCTGGTCTCACAGCCTCCGCACCATCCGTGTGGTCTCCATCGCCATTCTCTGCGGCGCCAGCATTCTCTTCTCCAGACGATGAATGTCGCGGCTGACTTCGTGCGCTCGCCACATCGATGACGCCGCCACCCTCGAACTTCAAGCCGTCAAAGATATCGAGCTCCTCATTCAAGCTCATGCTGATGAGCGCGTCATCTTCGGTCTGCCCATTGCCGTCCTTCGGATCAGCACCGCTGTCGTCGTCTTCCTCATGCGATCCAGTTTCCGGTTCTTCCTCTGACTTGACAGCAGAGGCGTCATCACGACGGACAGCCTTCTTGGACTCCGTCTTGGGACCTTCCGAGTCGGTTACCCCACCCGCTGCCTCTGTCTCCTGCGTCGCTTTCACCACTTCGTTCTTCCTAGCATCGATTTTCTGTTCGAATTGAACGATGTGTAATGAACAGTACCCGTCAGTCACCACAGTCATCCGTAGCGCGAACCAAAACCCCTCGCAGATAAGTAACCAAATCATCCTCACCTTGGATGTAAGAATCTCGCGCAGGCGCTCGGTCACCAGCCTCTCCAGTGGGTTGGTTTCGCTGTTAGGCGCCAATTGTCGCTGCAATAGTAAATGCACTACTTTAAGCGACTGCCGCTTGCAAAGAGTGCGAAGTAAACGAACGCAAAAAAGAAAAGCACGAACCCTGTAGAAACTATCGAGCTTCTTCAGGCTCGACCGCGTCGGAGGTTTCACCTTCACACCGTTGCCTAGAATCTTCAGGTTCGGTGCGCTAGGGTACCTTGAGTTCGGCACCGCCTTCGCCCATTTCTCGAGGAGTCGATGGAAGTCGCTCGACACCGGTCCGTAGCCTTGAAAGACTGGGTTTGCAAGCGCTCTGAACAACCGTAGAGTCAGTCAAAATCCGCGAGTCGCTCAGATCATTTTCTTGTAATCCGCTATGTCAGCAACGTGCATAACGTACTTGGCGCAGACAGCAGTGGACTTGTACTGGTCGGCGAACATCCCACCAGGCTTCAGCCAGCTTCCGTCCGACAGCTGCTTAATGAGCAGGAATCGCTCGGTCACAAAAATCATGTTGGCCAGCTCGGCGGCTTTCGCGGGGCCGAAGATGCGCATCGACTGCAGGAACTTGGCCACGACCTCGTACTCCATCAAGTACATCGCGTGGTTCAGGTATGACGGGTTCGTGATGATCTTCAGCTCCGGTTCGAACAAGTCGGGATTCAGCTGCAGCACGCCGAAGTTGCTCACAACGTCCAGGATCCCAAAAATCGTTCGCATCCTGATACGCACACAGCAAGAAACGAATGTTTTGAGTAACGAGCACACGAACACCAGGGTGGCACAAACAAATCGAAACGTACTGATCCGCAAAGACGTCCCAGTCTGTCCCATCGGAGTCATACGGCTTCAGTCCCTTGTAGCTCGCGCGCACGAGATTCGTATGACTAAAGACGTCCAGGCATGTGGTTCCCAGCGGCATCCCGACTTGTTCTGCGAAATAAAAGCCAGGTGTTAGATCGCAACCTCGCGCATCAGCAAGCTTGTCGAGTGGATTTATACCTGCGTAGTATGTCGCCAAAAGCGCGCTCGCAAACTTGGTAAACACACTTGGAAACGACAGCGGACGGTAGCATCGACCGCACACTTTGAGCTGCATACGAAAAAGACATGACGAAATTGTAAGTTGATGGTGTTGGGTCGACACAAAACGAGGCACATCGATAAACCTTTACCTCCGGCGGGTTGCGGATGCTGCAGATCTGACACAGGCTCGAGCATTGCACGTGCGGACTCTCAATGCTCGGGTGCCAGCCGAGAAAATCGGTCGTCGAGTAGTTGCGCGCCTTGACAAGCTCGATGAGCTTGTCTTTGAGCCCGTGCGCGATGCACGCCTGCTTCAGACTGGGAGCACGCGCGCACAAACACTCAGTTACGCATTAACCAGTCACAGAACATTTGCTACAAGGCAGCGAGCTTACCCGTAGAGTCCAACCAAGAACGTGAAGATCTCGCGGACAGTCATCGGTGTCTTGCCTGCGTGTGTGAGCTTCTCACGCATCCAGCGCTGTAGCATTTTTCACACAAACATACGAGACGGCAGATCAATTATCAGAACTTGAACTCACTGAAGTAGAACCCAGAGTTCCAAGTGGTCGGGACCCGACTCACCTCGAAGTACGGCTCAACGAACTTCGCAGCGAACGGCTTGATCGGGTATCCAGCGATCTGCGACGAAGAGTTGATCATTGAGCAAAGCACGTCAGCGACTGGAAAGTGACGCGTCCTATTCGCGAATATCGTCACACCTCTCCAATCTCGAGCAGACGGAGCGACGCCATGTGCCCGAACTTGTCAAAGTTCGCTTGGATGTTTGTTTCGAGGTTGATAAACAGAACCGCTCGTCGAACCTGCGCATTATTCAATCGTAGAAGCATATTAGTAAACCGATCGTTTCTCGAAGGTCCTCGCTGGAACAAAGAACACTTGCAGCTGTACGCACCGAGAGCCCATTCGCGCCTCCGGTCTGCAGGTTCTCATTTGACGACCGGTTCTGCTTCATCGCGAAGCAGTTCCCGCACATGAGCCCCGCTGCGCCACAATCACCACACACATTACCGGATGAATCTTAGGTTCATTCCAGCTCCCACTGACCGACGATACTGTCTACATATCACGCATGTGCCACTGTGACACCTACCAGAATGCGGGAACAGCAGCTTCTCGCCGATGCACGAAGGGTGCACATGCAGCCCGCAGCCACTTTTGCAAGTGTACACACCGTTACCCTTCTCGCTGCAAATCGCGCAAGGTTCGTCTGCAGTCTCCTGTTTCTCGGCTGTCGCGGCAGCCGCAGATGTCATCTGAGATATAGTCGTCGGAGGTTCATGGGTCACAAGCGGCAGCTGCTGCTGCATCGGCGCCTGCACGGGTGCTTGCTGTAGCTGCTGGGCCGGAGCCTGATTCTGAAGCTGGGGCGGAGCCGGCACGAGCGCCGCCTGGTTGCTGTTCTGCTGCTTGATTGCAGCGATCACAGCCGCCTGCTGCTCAAGTTGCTGCTGCTTGAGCCACTGCTGCTGGATCTGCTGTTGTTGTTGCTGCTGCTGCTGCTGCTGCTGTTGCTGTGCTGCTGCAGACGCCGCCACCGCCGCCGCGTACTGGCGCTGGCTCTCGAGAAACTGCAGGTGTTGTGGTTGCAGCTGCGCGCCAGCGCCCTGCATCCCCGCAGCTGGCGCCGGCAGCGACGGGTAGCCGGAGGGCACCGTCTGCACGAAGGCGTTGTAGTCAATGAGACCGTCGCCGTTGCCAGTCGCTACCGCAGCGCTTCCGCCGGCTTGTGGCTGTTGTGGCTGCTGTGGAGGCGCGTATCCGTCGCCTAAGGACGCCACGAGCGACTCGTAGGCGCCGGTATTGACGCCGTCGCTCAGCTTCGCGCGCTTCGCTGGGGGCAACACCTCCGATGCGCCGCTGCTGCCGCCTGTGGCGCCACCCGAAGCGTCCATGGCACTTGTGTTCTGCCAATCCCGATACTGAAAGCTTACCAGTAGATCGTCTTAGCGCTAAAAGCAAGGGCGGTAGCTGGCAGGTTTCCCCGGATTCCATCACTATCATCTTTGGCAACGATGCTTCGGATGCGAACCCCAAGCTCGCGAACGGCAGCGGCGGTGATGGCGCTGCGCCGCCTCTCGACCGTCTCCGAGGAGGAAGTCGGCAAGTTCACCGCGGCCGCCACGTGCGTATGCTGAGTGCTGCCCCAAGTAATGCCACTATAAGGATCTCGAATGCCAACCTGCGCTTTGCACTAACTTGCTCGCTCGCTCGCTCGCTACCTGCCACCAGCGACTGGTGGGCGCCGCGCAGTACGACGGGCGTGGGGCTGCTGCACCAGCTGAACCCCGTGCGTGTGAAGCACATCCGCGCGCTCACGGCCGCGCATTTTGGCGCTGACGTGGAGGAAGCCACTCCGCTTCGTGCGCTGCGCGTCGCTGACGTGGGCTGCGGCGGCGGCATCCTGGCGGAGGCGCTCTGCCGCGTTGGCGCGGACGTCGTGGCCGTGGACCCGGGTGCGCAGAACATCGAGGCCGCCAAGCGCCACGCGGCGCAGAGCCCCGTCACGAGCGCGATCGACTACCGCTGCTGCACATCCGGTGCGTGAGGGCCACACAAGTCGTTGGATATTGCAGAGAACGAACTTGCTCACATGTTGGGCTGTACTGCTGCGCCACAGACGACCTCGTGGCGCAGGGCGAGCAGTTCGACGTCGTATGCTCGCTTGAGGTGGTGGAGCACGTGACGGACGTCAAGGCGTTCGTGCAGTCGCTCACGCCGCTCGTCAAGCCTGGTGGGCTGCTCTTCATGTCGACGATCAACCGCAACCCGCTCGCTGCTGCGCTCACGGTCGGCATGGCCGAGTACGTGTTCCGACTTGTGCCGCCAGGTATGCGCGTGCGTGCACTTGCTTTAAATGCTATCGATGTTGTGGAGACCGACCGAGCTGCTTTGCTGTGTGGTGCGAGTGTTAGGGACGCACGACTGGCGCAAGTTCGTGCAGCCGGAAGAGCTCAGCGCCATCCTCAAGGAGGTGCGTTGGCTCTGCTGCCGTCGGGGCGTTGTCTGAAGAAAAACTGACCCAGTCTCGACTCCATTCTCCTACTGTCTGTGCGGTCGCTAGGACGGAATGGTCGTCAAGGACACGTCGGGTATCGTGGGCGAGCCGTTCTTCCGCAGCTGGCGTATCGATCCAAACTGCACGGCGGTCAACTACATCATGTGCGCGCACAAGCCCCAGTACTGAGCGACGAGAGTGGCGCATACCACCGTTTCGACTGCATCTCTCCAGTCCTGTGCTCATGTGCATGCACAACAATCAATGACCTGGTGACACTTGTTTGTGTGATCATTCACTCCTCGTTGCTGTTTTTGCTGTCGCTGTAGAAACGCTGCGCTTTCCAATAGAACGCAACGAGCGAATCGTAGCGCTCGTTGCGCGCGAGCTGGAGCTGCGAGTCCTGGTCCGTCACGGTCGCGTGATCTTTGAGCACGCGGTGGAAGAGGCGGTCGCGTGTGATCTCGCTCGATGGCCAGTTGACTGGATCGGCCAGCTCGGCAAGATCGCTCCAGTGATGGAGGAGCGCGTCTACATGCAGCAAGTTGAACAAGTGGTTAGCCCTCGAACGTGGGAACGATGTCGGCTACACAAGTAACACATCAACTATCTGCAGCTCGGGACTCGTACTCTCGCCAGCAAACTCGACTTGGATGTGCGCGACCGACCCCATGCGCTGAAAGCTCTGCTGGATAGACTGCAGAGATGACAACGACACGACCACGAACGGAATCGCCAATTGACGGAAAAGATGCTGTACGTTCACGCTCTTCGGAAATGCCTCGTCGCCGAAGATCACGCCACTCACTTGCAGCGACGCAAAGTACTCAAGTTGCTTCGACAAGGAACACTTGGACTGGAGACGCACTGCGACCCATTGTCCCTGCAGACTCTCCTGAAGCGCTCGCATCGCTAGATTGCCGGCGCTTTGAGTGCGCTTGCGAGCGGAAATGCTGGTCGAACTCGACTCGAGATCTGGCTCACGATCATAGCACGGACGAAGCAGATCGTATAACGCGTGGTCGGGAACGATAACGTCGTGCTTGCCGAGCGGCAGCTTCGTGCTTTCGAGGATCGCATCGGCGTTCTTGTGATCGTCACCATCATGGGTTGCAAGGCTGGATGGTTTGAGGAACTCGTAAGCGGTCGTCGAAAGTGTCGAGGATCCAGAGTCTGCTGTGGCGATAGTAAGGAAGCCCGCGATAGCGAAGTGAGTCTGTGCCTGCACGGACAGTGCGAGCGGATCGTTGTTCGGATGGACCTGGAATTTGTTCGATGCACACTCCTTGCTGAACACGAAGCGGATCTGCGGTGACTGTGTCGGGTGCACTCTCGAGATCTGCTCGATCATCCGGATACCCGAGTCCATGGAGATCATGACGAGCGGCAAGACGATAGGCTTGGGCATCTCTGCTGGCAACTTGATTTGCTGGGGTTTCTTACCTTCGTACTGGACGAAGATGACACCTTTCGCGTCCGAGTCCTGCGCGAACGCCGCTTTCTGGTGCGCAGGGCATCCAGCCATGGACTGAAGCGGACACGCAAACCCCAACTATGAACGCTCATTCTCAACAGTTGTTGCGAGTCGCTCAAGCGTACCGCGTACCGGCACGACCAAATACTTGTCAGTGGCGTTCGTCGACAGTGGCTCGCATGCGTCGAACGGGAACGCGATCTCGACCTGTCGGAAGTTACAGCTCGGGGGCTTCCCATCCGCTGAGAGCACACCGAAGAACGTCTGCTCCGAGTCCTTGTCCCCGAGACTCAGCAACTGTCCACCACAAGGTTGAGAGCGAAGAACGCCACGGTTGAGTCGACTTTCTGCTGGTTGCCGCAGACATGTTAATATCAGAGCTTGTGTACCAGGTAATCAAAGGTTGCTTCGCTATCCGTCAGCGTTGTCGACGCGCCAGCACTCGCCTCAGTCGAACCGGCAGCTGGTGAGCTTTCTTTCGAGGGCGGCGGAGTCGAAGCCCGAAGACACCGCCCGTCATGAGTCTGGAAGCGCAACACTTTCGGCGCCTTCGCCGCTGCGAGTGCCGCGACCGCGTTCTCGAGCGAACTCTCGAGCAGCGACACGTCGTTGACCTGAACCAGCCGATCGCCGATCTCTGCAAGTCCGGACGCCTCGACTGCGCGGCTGCGACCTTGAGAGTCCGCGACGAACTCCAGCACCTCCAGCTTCTCGCTGAGTCGCAGTCCAAGTGGGTCGTTCGTTGCGACGGTCACCACGAACTGCTTATCCTCGTCCGTGAAGCATGACGGCAGGGCTAAGTCGGATGCGGTAGAGAGGAGACTTGACGGCCACCACAGCGATAGCAGGAGCAGCAGGAGCGCAGCGTGCTGTTGCATGTCGAGAGGCTGGCAAACGACTGGTGGCGAGTGAACGAGCGTCTCTTCCTTACATCGCTTGATCCTTCGCGCTTCACAGCAATGACTTCTCCTTGCGCATCGACACCGTCAAGAAAACCGGTGCGAAACGTGACAGGCATGGAGATTGCGAGTGGTATTGTCAAGAGGTCTTCGTCTCAAGAACGCTGCAGTGTGGCGAAGGTGAGCGGTGTTTGTAGGCGGAGAGTGGGCTGCACGCAGTCAATACAAGTACATCCCAGGAAGCAACTTCGAACACCAACTCGCTCTTCTCAGCGTCCAAAGCTCAATCAATGCATAGTGTATCAGAATGAGATGGATGGAAGCTGCTGGTGAAAGTCGACGCACAAGCCGTCGACGGTGCTCTCGACACTCGCTAACGGATCTTGATGATGGTGCCGCCCACGAACTTGTGCACGTGCTGATCCTCGCCCGTCTCGGAGTCGACGCCACCAGGCACCTTGATGAACTCGCCGTCCTGCTGGAGTCCGCTCGGGAACTTGAACATGCAGTTGCCGATGGGCTTACCAGCCTCGAAGCGGCCAATGTAGGAGCCGCCATCCTTGAACATCCACTTGCCGTCGGTGATGACGTTGTCGGCCCAGTTGCCCACGAGCAGACTGCGGTCGGCCGCGAACTCGTACGTGCCTTTGCCCGCGCGGATGCCGTTGACGAACTTGCCGCTGAAGATGTCGCCGTTCGCATACATGTACGAGCCGTCGCCCTGCATCTTGCCGCGCTGCCACTCGCCGTGGTACGTGTCGCCATTCGGGAAGACCATCTTGCCGAGTCCGTGCTTGACGCCGTCCACGTATGCGCCTTCGAAGCTCGCGATCACCTTGACTGTCATTCGTTCGATTGCATCAGTTGCATCAGTTTGATCGATTTGTTCAATCCGCTCGACAAGATGCAGGATTGGCAAAGTGCACGAACTCACGCTCGTCATCGTCGCCGCGCTGGCGCCACGTGTACTTTCCGTCTCCGTGCTTGAGTCGCGCACTGCCGACGACGGCTCCTTCGAACGAGTCGCCGTTCGGATACGAGATCTTCACTTCGCCTTCGCGCCGAAGGAAGTTGGTTTCCTCCGGGCGGTCGTCCACGTATTCTACGGAGTACGTCTGCGAGGTAGCCATACGATGTACCCGTCGGTCTCTCTCCGTCGCCCACTGCATCGACGTGCAAGGCCATCTCCTGCACGCCAAGCGAACGTACCGCTTCGTCGCTCATGTTGCTGTGTCGCTTCGTGCTCCGAGTACAGTACTGTACCATAGAGAGGCCACTATTCGAAACTCCTGCTACCTTCGCGCGACCTCCGGTTTTTCCTCCCCCCACACCAGACAATAACCGGAGCAGCTAGGAAAAAAGATGGCGCGCCACTCGCCGCCAGCCCGGCGCGACCGCCGCAGCCGTACCCGCAGCCGTAGCCGCAGCCGCAGCCGCGAGCGGAAGCCAGCGGCGCGCAGCTCTCGACCGCGTACTAGAAGCCGCAGTCGTAGCCGCAGCAGAAGCCGCAGTCGCAGCAGAAGCCGCAGCCGCAGCCACAGCCGCAGTCGAAGCCGCGGCCGCGACGCGCGGCGCTCGCCCGCGGGCCGCAGCCGCCGCCGCTCGCCGTCATCCGCTTCTTCTTCCTCCTCCTCCGCCTCCTCCAGGTCGCGTTCGCGCGGACGAAGCAGCCGACGCCGTCGTCGCAGTCGCAGCCAGAGCAGCTCGAGCTCCCTCTCGCGCTCGCGCTCGCGGTCGGCACGTCGCAGCAGAGACGAGCCGAAGGCTCCGCCTCCGCGGGCGGGTAAGAAGCATGAGCGGTCACTGACGCCCCCGAGACGTCAGCGGGAGGAGGAGCCGACGCGCAAGCGCGAGCGGTCGCTGAGCGCCGACATGAGGCGTGAGACGGAGCCGAAGGCGAAGAAGACGGCGCGCGACGTGCAAGAGGCGATTGAAGCAAAGGCAAGAAACCGCCGACAGGAAGATGATGCGACGCCAGAGCGCACGGAGAAGGAAGAGAAGCGGTCGCTGGAGACGAGCGAGAAAGACGGCGCGCGAGGCGCAGTGATGAAAGAGGAGCAGGAGACGAGGCGGTCGCCGAGTGCGGAGCGCACACCGCCGCGCCATACGAAGCGCGAGACGAAGAGCGAGCAGCAGACGTCACCACGCACCTCCAGAGACACGGAGGCCACACCGCCGCGCAGATCTGCGGTGAGCCAGCGCACGCGCTCGAACAGCGGTGACAAGACGCCGCCGCGCAAGGCCAAGAAGAGCAGCCGCTCGGCGCGCTCGGAGAGCGGTGACCGCACACCACCTCGAAAAGTCCGTCAGAAGCGCAGCGAGCGCAAGCGCCGTGGACGCAGCTCATCGAGAAGCAGCAGCGATAGCAGTAGCGGTAGTAGCAGCAGCGGCGGAAGTGATAGCGAGCGAACGCCGCCTCGCCGCTCGCGTAAGAAGGAGTCGCGGGGGTCGGACCGATCAGCCGCCAAAGCGAGCCGAAACGCTCAGAAGGAGAAGGAGGCAGCGAAGGAGGAAGCAGAGAAGAGCGCAGTCGCTTCGGCAGAGGCGATCAAGCGTATGAACCTGTTCGCGAACGACAGCAAGAGCGGGCGTACGGGCGGCGTATACATTCCACCGTTCAAGCTCGCGCAGATGCGCAAGAACGCGACGACTGACAAGAGTTCGCCTGAGTATCAGCGACAGACGTGGGATGCGCTGCGCAAGAGTATCAACGGACTCATCAACAAGGTGAACGTCTCGAACCTCAGCAACATCATCCCGGAGCTCTTCCAGGAGAACCTCGTGCGTGCGCGCGGACTCTTGGCGCGCTCGATCATGAAGGCGCAGCTCGCATCGCCTGGATTCACGCACATCTACGCGGCGCTCGTTGCGGTACTCAACACCAAGATGCCGGAGAACGGCGAGCTCGTGGTGAAGCGTGTGGTGCACCGATTCCGTCGCGCGTTCAAGCGGGGCGACAAGGTGGTGGCGATCGCACTTGTGCGCTTCATCGCACACTTGGTAAACCAGCAGGTGGTGCACGAGCTGCTCGCGCTCGAAGTGCTCACGCTGCTGCTCGCGAACCCGACGGACGACTCGGTCGAGGTCGCCGTGAACTTCACGAAGGAGTGCGGGCAGATCCTCGCTGAGCTCTGTCCGGAGGGCCTGCGCGCGATCTTCGAGCGATTCCGCGGCATCCTGCACGAGGGGGAGATCGACAAGCGTGTGCAATACACGATCGAAGGACTCTTTGCGATCCGCAAGGGTGGATTCGCGGACTACCCGGCGGTGCACGAGCAGCTCGACCTGGTCGAGTCCGGCGATCAGATCACGCACGAAACGACGCTGGAAGAGGAGATCGATCGCGAGGACAAGCTCGACGTCTTCCGAGTGGACCCAAATTACGAAAAGAACGAGGAGATGTGGGCGGCGATCAAGAAGGAGATCCTCGGTGAGTCGGACTCAGACTCGGAGAGCGGCTCCAGCGGCAGCGATGGCGACGAGTCTGATGTTGATGAGCCGCAGCAGCAGCAACAGCACTCAGCGGCAGACAACACGGTGATCCAGGACATGACGGAGCAGGACCTCGTGAACTTGCGCCGCACGATTTACTTGACGATCATGTCGAGCATCAGCCACGAAGAGTGCGCGCACAAGCTGCTGAAGCTCAACATCCGTCCTGGACAGGAGAAGGAGATCTGCTCGATGCTCATCGAGTGCTGCAGTCAGGAGCGGACGTACCTGCGGTACTACGGTCTTCTCGGCCAGCGCTTTTGCATGATTAAGCGGGAGTACCAGGATGCCTACGACGAGTGCTTCGCCGAGCAGTACGCGCTGATCCACCGGCTTGAGACGAACAAGCTTCGCAATGTGGCCAAGTTCTTCGCGCACCTGCTGATGACGGATGCGCTGCCGTGGACCGTGTTTGAGTACATTCGCCTGAACGAGGAGGAGACGACGTCTTCGAGCCGAATCTTCATCAAGATTCTGTGCCAAGAGCTGTCGGAGCACATGGGGCTGAAGAAGCTGCAGGAGCGGTTCTTCGACGAGTACATGCAGCGCACATTCGCGGGTCTCTTCCCGAAGGACAACCCGCGTAACACGCGCTTTGCGATCAACTTTTTCACGTCGATCGGCCTCGGCGGCCTCACGACGGATCTGCGTGAGCACCTGAAGAACGCACCAAAGATGATCATGGCGCAGTCCAAGCCCGCTGGTGGGGCGAATAGCAGTAGCAGCAGCAGCAGCGACAGCAGCAGTGACTCGGACAGCGACTCGAGCAGCTCGGACAGCAGTAGTGGCAGCAGTTCGTCGGGCTCGAGCTCGGACTCCAGCGACTCGTCCGACTCGGACTGAGTCCCGAGTGTGTGAGGCATTGTCGTCTCAAGTCTCCTTAGCGGCTAGAATCGAGGTAACCATCTTGATAATACCACGCGCTGCTTCTGACTCACGACCCGAGCTTTTTGAGTGTTGTAGTCTGTGATGGTGCATCGCCGTTGTCGTAGTCATTCGGCTCTGATACGTCCACTACGGGTTCGCTGGGACGCATCGATGATACTTCCACGTTCTGTGTTGGAGGACTCTCTCGCTCGTAAGTATGGAGGAGATTTGTGAGTTGTCTCCGACTCACCTGCAGACACCGAGCAGCCTTGGATATCGAAGTAGCCTTTCGTTCTATCCACGTAAAGCTCCAAGTGCTGAACGATCTCAGATGTGATTCAGACCCACTTTGATGTGTGCCGCACAAACCACTCACGAGTTCATATTTGACCTTTTAGAGTCACGATGACGAGTATTCCGGCGGCGCCGCTGTCGAGGGCGCTGCGGCGGCCCTCGAGCGCGCGGCGGAGTTCGTTTCTTATGGAACTGCGCGACCAGCTGCAGTACCAGTACGATGGTGACCCGGAACGCGAGCGCATGAGGGAGGTGACGACGATCCACCGCATCCTCGAGAAGCCGCCAGAGTCGCGCGAGTCGCAGGACATCGACACGCTCTACGAGTTCGTGCTGCAGAACGGGAGCACGAGCACGATCTTCCAAGGCGCGCAGGAGATCATCTGCAAGACGATTTGCCGCGAGATGACGCTGCTCGAGTTGCCCCCAAAAGGTGTCGTGTGCTACCAGGGCGACTACGGCGACACATTCTTCATCATCATCCAGGGCTCCGTCTCGCTCTACATTGACTCGAAGAGGCGGGCCACCACACAATACGAAGAAAACGGAGCGAACAACAAGAGCTCGGACCGCTATCTCCAGTCGATGCCGACGAGCAAGATCCCCGAACGTGTGGACAGCGAGGGCAATCCATTGCCAGAGAACTTTGGCGCGTTCATCAAGCAGATCGGCTCAGGCGGCACATTTGGCGAGCTCGCTGTGATGGACCCAACTGCGCGGCGCTCGTGCACGATCATATGCGATTCCGCGACATCCTTCATTTGCCTAAAGCGCGGCGCGTACCAGCGCCTAATCCGCATCACTAACTCGTCACATCTCGATTTCACGCGCGTCGAATACCTCGAGACGCTCTTCTTCTTCAGCCAGTGGCCGCACGGCGAGCTCACGCGACTGTCGAACCGCATGCGGCACCTCAACTTCTCCGCAGACACGTTCCTCACGCGCGTCGGTGCCGAGGCGAACGTCGTGTTCTTCATCTACTCGGGTATCGTGCAGGAGAGCATTCCGCTCGTGCACTCGCTCAACAGTAACGGCACAGTGCGCAAAGTCTCGCGTCTCGAGAGCAGCACCTCTAAACGGTCATTGCATGAGTCGGTCAGTAGACACGGGATGATTGGTGGCGGTGGCAACGGAGCGAGTGGCAAGAATCTGAAGCAGCCGCAGACAAAGCGTATTGCGCTCGAGCTCAACGTGTACCAGGACCATGACATATGCGGCGAGTTCCCCGTGCTCTTTAACAAGAACCTGTGCAACACGGACTTGCTTGCGGTGACGGACGTCAAGACGCTCATCATGGATGTGCGTCGCGCGTAGTTGTGTGTACCTCCGGGATCCTATGATAGCAGACGCAACTCTAACACGGCGTTGTCATTGGTGTGAACAGAGAGAAACATGGAAGGAGCTCTTCTTCATGCACGGACTCGAGCACATCCGTGACTCGTACCAGAAGTTCCGCACACTGGCCGAGTCGCGCGAGAACTGGCGGCAGACGCGCACAAAGCTGGCGCTGTCCAACCCAGGACTCGTCCTTTCCCTGTACGATACGAGCTCACTGCGCCAGCTTCCGTTGATCTTGGACTGACACGCGCGTCTCATATCGTTTCTCTGCGTTAGCTCGACGAAAGTCATGATGCAGGACGGCAAGTGTATCTGCGGCTGGTGCGGCAGTAAGGAGCACATCACAGGAGATCCGTCGTGCGCCGTGATGGTGTCGTCGAAGAAGAAGCAGGCGGACAAGCTGAAGAACAGCAAGAACAAGGCGAAACGCATACTCGAGATGACCATGAGGGCGCAAGCCGTAAAAAACACGCTCACATTCATGCACAGTGTCGCCGCGACGCACCAGGAGGAACACCGCACCCAGCAAGATCAGCAGTCGTCTATTCAGCAACAGTTGACATCGACGAGCGACGGCAGCGCACCACGGCTGATCGCTCGCCGTCCAGCGCCAGGCAGCGGGCATCGGGTGGGTCTTCAGGTCGCAGCGAAGAGTATCGTCAGTGACTTTACGACAAGTATTTCAGCGAGCAGCAACCAAGAAGAGAGCGTTCAGAACACCGCAGAAGCGACGCAGACAGTAGGTTCATTGAGCCCAACTACAAAAGCCGAGCTGTCAGCAACAGCAGTCCAGCTCCCTCGCCTAGACCAGTCGAGTCCGATCGGCAGCAGCCACAACCTCTCTCACACTCCTGTTCCACCTGCAGCACGCAAAGACGCGATTTCTGGCTTTAAACAACTCGAGTCCGCTTCTAGCAAGCTCTACGCGTCCGAGATGCAGCACCTTGCGAACCCGAATGCAGCAGCGACATCGACAGTCAAACTGGAGGAAGTGCGGAAGAGCATGTTCCCGGAGCAGGTGGAGAGCTGCTACAAGGAGACGCTCGTGCGCAAGATGAAGCGCTTGTCAACGATGCAGGACTACTTCAATGCGCGCACCGAGGTGCTCGAGACGATGCGTGAGATGGAGACAAAGCCGGCAGCCGAGCGTGCCAAGGTCTTTGAGCAGACGCAGCCGCGGAAGCCTAAGATCCCTAAACCAGTTCGACACCTGTGCTCGAAAGGGAAGCAGCCGCGTCCTGACCGCTTCAACCGCAAGATCAATCGCATGCTCAAGCGCCTGCGTCTGAAGGAGCACCCGCTTCCCGTGATGGAGGAGAGTCTGCAGGACTTTTGATGATGGAGGAGTCTGTGTGAACCACAAAGGGAGAGGTAGAAGGTTCCGACAATGGTGCTCAGCCTCATAGTCATTTCTTCAGGGCTTGCGACGCGTTAGCGATCGCAATGAGCTCTTTGAGAAGCGGCTGCAGCTGATCAAGCGGGAGCATCGTGGATGCGTCGCAAAGCGCGTTATCCGGGTCCGGGTGCGTCTCCATGAAGAAGCCATCGACTCCGACGGCGGCGGCCATGCGCGCGATTGTCGGAATGAACTCCTTGTCGCCGCCACTCGTGACAGCGCCGGCTTGCGTGCCGCTCGGTCGCTGCACACTGTGCGTCACATCCTGCACCACGAGCCCGTTTGCGCGGCGCAGCTTGGGCAGGTTGCGTGGGTCGACGATCAAATCGCCGTAGCCGAACATGGAGCCTCGCTCGGTCAGCAGGAAGTCCGAGTCGCCTTGCGTAGTCGCCACTTTCTTGGCAGCCAGGAGCTGAGAGCATCGACCAGATCAACACACACATCCCAATCAGCATCAACATCACAGAGTCTCGCGCTGCTCTCAACACACGCACACACGTCAGCAACACCGCACGCACCATAGTCTCCGCTGAGAGCATCTGCCCTTTCTTGAGATTCACAAGCTTGCCCGAGTTGGCGGCCGCGACAAGCAGGTCTGTCTGGCGGCTCAGAAACGCCGGGATCTGGATCACATCCACGACCCGTGCAACAGGCGCCACCTGGTGGGTCTCATGCAGGTCTGTGAGCACTGGTAGCCCCGTCGTGTCCTTCACGCGCTGCAGCAGCTTGAGTCCGTCTTCGAGTCCGGGGCCGCGGAAGCTGCAGTGAAAGAGACCACTTAGAGCTCCGGAGCGTCGTCATCGTTGCCAATGGCTCGCAAGACGCACCTCGAAAGGTCCTGGCGGTTCGCTTTGTCGAAACTCGCTTTGAAGATCACAGGGATCTGGAGCTCGCGGTGCACTGCGGCGAGGCTGCAAGAGCAAAGCGAGTGAGCCTCCGCTTGGAGGAAGCGACAGCGAAAAAAAGACAGCAAGACGCACCGCGTGGCGATCTCCATGACAACATGCTCGGACTCGAGCACGCACGGACCGGCGATGAGGAAGAACGGGTTGGCGCGCCGCAGCGTCTGCGCGAGCGCACGGCGGTCGAGCTGGACCATTGCTCTGCTATCTCTGGATGGTTATCAACGGATGCGAATCAATGTGGTGCACATCAAAACCTACTTTGCATTTTGACGCGCGGGTAAAGGTTGATGCAGGTCGCTGTCAGCGTCCGTCGCCACCTCCTCGCGCGTGCGCTGCGCGCGTCGCCAGCGCGCGCGCTCTCTTCCTCTTCCTCCTCGCCCCCACACCCAGCAGCAGACGGCGGCGAGGAGCCTGCAAAGTACGAGAACGTGCGCAAACTCATCGTGGGGCTTGGAAACCCGGGCGAGAAGTTTGCAAAGACGCGGTACGTCGCACACTCTCAATGCCGAGCCATTTATCGCCTCCAGGTCCAGGAGCACTTAAGCTGCGTGCTTGCTTGTGCTAACGTGCAGCCACAACATCGGGTTCATGGCGGTGACGCACTTTCTCGATGCCTACGCGCAGCGGGCGCTGGTGCGTGTTGAGTGTCAGTGCTCGCTTGTGCGATGACGCACCTCGGGAAGCAGCCAACGAACGAACTGGGTGTGCATGTGACGTATACAGAACCAGAAGCTGGCGCTGCAGCATGAGGCCAGCAACCACGGCGATGTGGCGCGCTTCGCGCTCGCATACCAGCAGGATGCGGAACCGTTGGATGGCGACGCTTTCTCGCTGCGAGAGGACGACCTCGTGAACCGGTCGTCTGCGCGCCGCAAGGAGAAGACACTCACCGAGGGCGTGCCGCACGCCAACGTGAACGTGGCGCTACTGCTGCCGACCACGTACATGAACCGCTCGGGCGTGGCGGTCAAGACGTTCATGAACGCGCACCACTGGCGGCTCAAGAAGAACCCGCTGGCGCTCAACCGACAGGACGAGCTGCTCGTGGTCACGGACGACGTCGCATTGCCCTTCGGCACGTGTCGCTTCAAGTCCAAGGGCGGTCCGGGCGGCCAGAACGGCATCCGCGACATCATCAAGTGCGTAGGCACGGAGCGCTTCGCGCGACTCAAGATCGGTGTCGGCGCGCCGCACTGGTTCGTCGGCGGCAACACCGGCGCGCCGTCAGGCACCGCAATGGACAAGTTCGTGCTCGCACGTTTCAATCCGGACGAGCAGGACGCGATGCCCGACCTGCTCGAGTACGTCAACGAGCTCCTGCGGCTGTTTCTGCACCGCGGTCTGGCACAGGCGACCTCGATGGCCAACAGCATGGACCTCGCGACATTCAAGAAGGACTTCCAGTCCAAGGGCCGCAGCGCCCACAAGCACAAGATCAGCAGCTCTGCGAGCGCTGGCGGCAGCACCAGCAAGAAGCAGCGACACCAGTGAACGCATATTTCAACAGAGATAACTTTCGCTGGCTAGAAAGCGCCCTCCGTGCTTCGCGTCCGTACACCTTGTCAGTTCCGAATAGTGTCTCACAATGCCACTCAGATCTATGCAATTCGAGGGGTTTAGAGAGGTACTCCACCAAAACCAGTCGGAATGTCTAAATCTGACACAGCTCATTTGATGATGTGCGCTAAAAATTGGCATTTAACCTCACTCTAAAGCACCGGCAGAGCTCCCATCGATGCCTCCAGTGAGTGCGCGCGCGTACGCGTCGCCGTCGTACGCGAGCCCGCCGCTGCCTGTGCTCGTGGACGAGCGCGCGCTGTCGCGGGTATTGGTGCTGGTAGTCACCGGCACTGCCGTCGTCGCGTGGCTCGCGCTGCAGTTGGACGCGCTCTTCGTGGCTCCGAAAGACCAAGATGCTGCCTTCCTTTTCCCGTGCGTCGAAGTGGCTGATGCTGAAGAAAGCCGGAGGGGGTGGCGCCGTCTGCGTGGATATGTGCCTTGACAACGAGCGAGCGCGTGTATGTATGGGGGAATGGCAGACGCGTGGGGTTGTTCCTGGTCGCGTATCTGGTGCTAATGATGGGCTGGCGCTACTACGAGCACGGTATGCGCATGCGTGGGTGTATACATGAAGAGCGTGGCGATACATTTTGTGTGACTAACTGTTTGTATGAACGGTGTCTATGCGGAGCAGGAACGTACATCATTTACGAGGCGCTCTGGGGCTGCAACGTGGCGCTCTTGCTCGTGGCCATGGCCGTGTTTCTCTCCAAGCCCTTCCTCGTCGGTGTCGCCGTACGTGACGCGATGCGTCATGTGGAATTCGTGTGCGAACGCAGTGCTCAGTGGACGCCATGTTTCGTCTCTCTCTCTCTCTCTCTCTCTCTCTCTCTCTTTCTATGCGTGTGATCGCAGATGGCGATCGTGTCGGGTGATCAGCTGCTGTGGTACATCGACATCCTGTCGTTCCTGCTCACACGCAAGTTCCTCACCGGCGCCGTCAAGTACCTCTCGTACTCGGAGAACCGGACGTTCTCCAAGACTTTTTTCGCGTCTCATCATATCTGGTTCCTCCCGCTCTGCTTTTGGGTGCGTGCCGGTCAGCGCTTCTCAGTGCACATAGGGAAGCTCTGGAGCTGATCGATCACTGCCACTCTCTCCGTTGCTTACTCGTGTGCTCAGATCACGATCAACTTTGGCGGCATGCACCCCTCGAGTTTCCCTGCGTCCTGCATCATCACGACGTTCCTGGCGGCGTACTGCCGCGCGTTCACGCCGTTTGAGGCGAAGGTGCCGGGCAGCGACCACATCATCTACCTCAACGTCAACGGCGCGTTCGAGTTCTGGAAGGACATCGACATCAGCGTGCTGCACGTGCTGGACCACCGTCACCCGCTGCTGTACCTGCCGTACCTGGCAGTCGTCGGCAACCTCATCGCGAACGGCGCGCCGCACATTTTGCTCATGGGCATCTCGCTCACGCTTCAGCACCACCCGATGCTGCAACATTAAGTAGGATGCTGCCAGGATGCGAGAAGAAGGCTCGAGACTCGGGATCGTAAATAGTTTTGAGTGCAGAGTGAGGAGAAAGCGCTTGCCTGTAGAAATCTGGAGCTTGTATACAGCTTCCTCAGAGTCTCCAACTTCTCCATGAGCTGGAGCTGCACTTGTCCTCACAGAGCTGACACTGGCCATCAGTTCTGTATGAAGCCAAGGCGGTTCAGCGTCTTCTCGAGCGACTACGACTTCGACGTGAGTCGCTTCGGTCGTGGCGGTGACGAGGAGTAGTCCGTCTCCCTCTGCTGCGGCTTCGGCTCGCAGAACGCTTCCGCTCTCCTACACTCCTCGGACTCGCCTCGCGCCATGATGCGCGGTCTGAGCGGTCGTGGCGAGCAGATCTGTCAAGCGAAGCCGATAGCGAGCGCGACTGCGAGCGTCGGCGCGGACTTCTGGACCGGCGACGAGGTGGGCTCTGCGATCGGCGGCGAGGAGGGCTTCGAGTTTGAGTAGACTCGGCACGCACGTGAGTGGTTCGCTGCCGGTCCGATCTGGCGTCTCGCTGAGGCGAGGAGCGCAAAGGAGATCGGGTATTGCGAGATCGCTCGTCGCTGATGCGACCACTTCCAGCATTCCTGTCTCGCGCGAGATCGCGCTCGTCACGTCGACGGCTTCGTCCGCGCTCCGAGTCGCTCTCGTCGCTGCTGCTGCTCCCACTGCTGCTGGCATCGCTCCCAATGCCTCGTTTCTGCTTCTTGCGACGCCCCTCCTCCTTGCGGCGACGCTTCTTCTCCTTCTTGGCGCGCCGCTTCTCCTTCTTCTCCTGCTTGCGCGCCTTCTTCCTTGCCTTCCTGCGCGCCTTGTCGTCTTTATCCTCGCTGGAGCTGTCGTCACCGCGCTCGCTCCGGTGCTTCGCCGCGTGTCTGGAGGAGGACGACGATCCTGTAGCGCCCTCGCCCTTGAGCTCGCCGCAGTCCTCGATGACGACTTTCTGCATCGGCGCTGGACGGTTGTTTGCCACCGTTTCGACGTCCTCGATCTGCCGCACGACGTGCATGCCGGACTCGACCTCGCCAAACACGACGTGCTTGCCGTCTAGATGCGGTGTCGGCACCGTCGTGATGAAGAACTGGCTGCCGTTCGTGTCCGGCCCGGCATTCGCCATCGACAGCAGCCCCGCGCGATTGTGGCGGTGCTGGAAGTTCTCGTCGCGGAAGCTAGCGGCGCGCATGCTTAGTCACTCACGTCTCCCTTCATACCAAACTTCGGTAGCAGCTCACGCACCGGCCGCCGTAGATCGACTCGCCGCCCGTGCCGTTGTGCGCGGAGAAGTCGCCGCCCTGCAGCATAAAGCCCTTGATGACGCGGTGGAACTGCGTCCCCTTGTAGTGCAGCGGCTTGCCGGTCGTGCGCCCCACGCCCTTCTCGCCCGTACAGAGCGCGCTGGCGACGTCACGTCCATGAGTAAGTTAGTCGGCCGCCATCATATGATACATGGGCGGCGTCACCGCAGAGTCCAGCCCACCGAAAATTCTCCGTCGTCTTGGAGACGCCATCAAAGAGGCGGAAGACGACGCGGCCGGCGCGCACGCCGCCGATCGACACGTCTGCCGAGGAACAGAGTGTTTGTCAGCGCACGGATCGGAAGCGCGCATCCTGGCGCCGCACACGCACGCACGCACCGAAGAACACGCGCACGCCGGCTCCTCCTTCCATTCTCGCGACCACTACCAATACCGGTATTTGTTGGCGTTCTTGATTATTTCACCAGCGCAATCTCGGCTCACTTGCTCACTCCAAGACCACAAGATGTCGCTGTCGCTGGACCAGTCGCCGGAGGCCGAACTGCTGCGCTTCCTCGCGCGCTTCGCGGGCGTGAGCACGGGCTCGGCGGCCTCGGGCCCCGTGCGCGTGCGCCTGAGCAAGACCAGCGAGCTGTGCCAGCCGCTCACCATCGCGCGCTTCTTCTGCCGCCACGCGGACCGCGAGGCCGAGCTGCTGGGAGCCGACGCGCTCGAGCAGGCGCGCGTGGCCATGTGGCTCGACGTGGCGACGCAGCTGCCGCGCGCGGGAACGCCCAAGGACTCGACGCCGCTCTGGCGCCAGCTCGACGACGCGCTGCTACGCCAGACGTTCGTGGCGGCGCCGCGCGTAACGCTGGCAGACGCCGCGCTCTTCTGGGCGCTGCGTGGCGCCGTGGCCGCCTGGACCCCCGCGCAGCGCGACGCGTTCGCCGGCATCGCGCGCTGGTTCGACCAGCTGCAGCACACGGTGGGCGTGCGCGGCTTTCGCGGCCTCGACGTCGTCGCGCTCGGCCCCAAGCAGCTCGCGTTCACGGTCTGAGGAAGCGCCGTGCTCGCCGCTGCCCAAGAAGCAGCGTAGAAGTTCTGACGGCGATGGCGACGGCGATGCCTGCCGCGCGAGCAGCAGAGATAGTGCGTGATGAGCGTTCCCAGGCAAATACAGTTGCACCGTTGGGCGTACAGGAGTGAGTGCATTATTGTTGTCGGCAAACCGCCAAGCGTCACTAGCCGCAGCGGCAAACAGCAGCGATGCCCCTCGAGCGCCCCGAGCAGATGCTGCGCAGCCCGAGCAAGAAGCGCGCCGAGGAGCCGCCGCGCGCGAGCCGCGTGGAGCTCGCGTGGTCCGTGCCAGCGATCGAGGGCGTCCCGCCGTGCGCGCGCGGCGGCCACTCGGCGGTGCTCGCGGACAAGCACGTGCTCGTGTTCGGCGGCCACTACTTCGGCGGCGACGGCCAATTCGCGTACCTCAACGACCTCCACCGCCTCGACCTCCGCACGTCGACGTGGCACGAGATCGTGTTCCCCGAGCAGGACGCCGTGCGCCCGTCGCCGCGCTACAACCACTCGGCGCTGCTGCTCAGCGGCGGCACGCGCATGTTCGTGTTCGGCGGGCGTGGCGAGACGTTCCCGCGGCAGCAGACGCACGTGCTGCGCGACATGTTCTTCTTCGATCTCCTCGCGATGCAGTGGCTCCAGGTGCAGTGGACGACTGAGAGCCCCGCCGCGCGCTTCGGCCATGGCTGCGCAACTGTCGACGACGCACGCATGGTCGTCTTTGGCGGCTGGGACGGCAAGCGCAGCATGAACGACCTCTGGATCTTCGACACCAACACGTTCACGTGGCTCAAGCCGCGGTGCTCGGGCAAGCCGCCGACACCGCGCCAGAACCACTCGATGCAGTCGGTTGGGGCACTTGGCGCCGCCGCTGCTGCTGCTTCCACCTCGTCGACGATGCTCATTATCTACGGCGGCTACTCGGTTCTACCGGACGCGCTGCCCGTGTACAACAAGGACGTGCATCTGTTCGACGTCGAGAGTATGACGTGGAGTCGGCCGCGGCTCGTGGGCGAGTACCCGCCCGGCTCGTTCGGGCAGACCATGTGCGTGCACAACAGCGAGATGGCGTTCGTGCTCGGCGGCTGGTCCGGCACCGAGCGCTCGGCACTCTACATGGGCGACAAGCAGGTGCGGGAACTCGCGAACATGGCGGCGCGCGAAGAGCGGCTCGCGAGCGGCCAGGAGAGCAAGAGCAACCGGAAGGCGCACACGCGGCAGCTCAAGAGCTCGTCGGCGTACGCGCGTGTGCTGGACGTGCAGAGCATGACGTGGTTCAGGCCCGTGGCGCATGGCGTGGCGGTCTCGAATCGCTACGGACACTCGTGTACGCTCGTGGGACCGCACCTATTCCTCTTCGGTGGCTGGGATGGCAACCGTGCGCTCAACCAGCTCGTCGTAGGGGAGTTCACCATCAGCTGAACTCACTAATGAGCACAGCACCACATACACACACATATGCACTACGCATGCTTGCTTGTGCGAGTTCGTTGATTGGCAGCTTGGGTTGGCGATCTCGTCGGCTGACTCTTGCTGCGCGCGCTCGTCTACTCTAATCGAGCGATCGCAGCCTTGATCTCGTCCACGAACACGCTGAGCGCCTTCGCGCCGTGCACCTGGTTGTCCCGCGTGCGGATGTTCACCTGCTGTGTCTCCTGCTCCTTGTCTCCGACCACAAGGATAAAGTTGTAGCCTGCGAGCTGCGCCTCGCGAATGCGCTTGTTGAGCGTCTTGCTCGAGTCCTGCACGTCCACATACACGTTCGCGTCCTGTGCGAGCGTCGTAGCCACGTCCTTGGCATACGCGCGGTGCGACTCCGCGACCGGGAGCACAGCCACCTGGCGCGGACTGAGCCAGAGCGGCCACTTGCCGCCCGTGTGCTCGATCAGAATCGCCATCATGCGCTCAATCGAGCCGAGCACCGCGCGGTGGATGATGATCGGCGTGTGCGCCTGGCCATCCGCGCCGTCGTACGTCAGTTCAAAGTTCTTGGGCAGCTGGAAGTCGAGCTGGATCGTGCCGCACTGGTGCTGTCGCTTCAGCGCATCCGTCACGACGATGTCAATCTTCGGACCATAGAACGCGCCGTCGCCTTCGTTCACCTCCCACGGCTCGCCAAAGTCATCCAACGCCTTGCGCAGCTGCGCTTCCGCGTCGTCCCAGACCGCGAGCTCGCCCATATAGTTCTCCGGGCGAGTCGACAAACGCAGCTGGAACGTGAACCCGAACACCCCGTACACGTGCTGGATGAACTGGAGGCACTGCGAGATCTCGTGCTGCACCTGCTCCGACGTGCAGAAGATGTGCGCGTCGTCCTGGTGGAAGCGCCGGACCCGTGTGAGACCCGTGAGCGCGCCAGACGCCTCGTTGCGATGCAGCGCCGAGAAGTCTGCCAGCCGCACCGGCAGCTCGCGGTACGAGTACTTTCGCGCCTCACGGAACAGGATGCAGTGGCCGGGACAGTTCATCGGCTTAAGCCCGAACTGATCGAACTCGGCCGGCGCGTGGCTGTGACCATGGTGGTGGTCGTCGTCTTCGGTGTCATTATGCAGGTGCTCGTGGCAGTGCGTGACGTTGTTGTCAGCGATGCCCTGGGTCACCATGAACATGTCTTCGTGGTAGTTCTTCAGGTGTCCGGACGTCTCCCACAGATCCTTCTTGAAGATCAGCGGCGTGATCACCTCGTCGTAGCCGCGCTGGCGGTACTCGTCGCGGATGAAGTTCGCGAGCTTGTTGAAGATGCGCGTGCCGTGCGGCAGGAAGAACGACGAACCGGGACTCAGCGGGTGGAACATGAACAGCTGCTGGTTCTTGCCGATCACGCGGTGGTCGCGCTTCTTGGCTTCTTCCTGAAGTTGCTGCCACTCTTTCAGCTGCGCGTTGCTCGGGAACGAGATGCCGTACACGCGCTGCAGCAGGTCCTTGTCCTCCCAGTGCGACGCGCCGCAGCGTGTGATCGCAAACGATGACAAGACGCCTGCACAGATGAATCACACAGTAGGTTAGAAACACCGCGCACACATGAACGTCTACTGCACGCCAGATTACAAGAAAGGTAGAGATAGAGATGTGCGTCCAAGTGTAGCTCTGAGATCGCTCAATGTGAGAGCGCAGAGTCGTTCGAAAGACGCGTACAGGTACTATAGGACGCTGTCGGGCGAGCGAGTAGGTGAAGAGACAGCGAACGCACTTTTACGCTGCCTCTCGCTCGTCTGCACGCAGCCGTGTGTAGCGGCTCGTACAGACCGTCCAACCAAACATGCAGCAGCAATCGCCAGACACACATGCACACATGCATCAAGCATCCAACTCGGAACGCACCGGTGTGAGGAACGTGCGGTCCACGACACAGGTCGATGAGCGGTCCGCAGCGGTAGAGCGAGATCTTCTCGTGGCTCGGAATCTTGTTCAGCATCTGCCGCTTGAAGTCCGAGTATGCGAAGAGCTCGTCCGCAAACTCGCGGGTCACATCCATGCGCTCAAACGGCTGGCGCTGCTTGACGATCGCCTTGACGCTCTTCGCGAGCTCGTCGAAGTCCGCCTCCGACACCGTGAGCCCGTCCTCGAGGAACATCTCGTAGAAGAAGCCGCCCTCGCTCAGCGCCGGGCCGTCGCAGAGTCGGACTTTGTCCTGGAACTTGGCCTCGAGCGCCTGCCCGAGCACGTGGGCCGACGAATGCCAGAACACCTTCTTGCCCTCCTCTGACGAGAAGCTGTACGTTCCGTCAGCGCTCGCATTGACATCGCCATCATCAGCAGCATCACTACATCAATATCAACCGCACTATCTCAAGCCACGCACTCGAGCAGCTTGAGCGAGCAGGAGCGCGTGAGCGGCGCGCGCAGGTCCACGACCTCCGCGCCGTCAAGCTGCGCCGCGAGAGCCTGCGGCTTGGCCACGCCCTCATCGCCCATGCGGCGCAGCACGTCAATTGGCGAGCACGCGCCGCGCACGCCGCGGAACGCGAAGCTCTCGCCGGGCCCGCCGAGCTCTACACGCACATCAATCGGCTCGCCCGCTGCGTGCGCGGCTGCCAGATCGGCAGCGCGCAGCTGCTGCTGGCGCGCGAGCTCGCGGTCCCAGAGCGCCTCGCGTTCGCCGCGGATCGAGAGCGCGGCGAACGCGCGGCGCCGCAGCTGCGCGGGCGGCAGGCGCAGTGACGACGGGGAGCGGCGGCGCAGCAGGAGCATGAGTGGCGAGCGACCTGCTCGAGATGTGGTGGAAGCACGAGTGGCGCAAATCGCACGCTAAGTGCGATTCGCGGTGGTACTCGGAAGAGAAAAAGCCGCATACTGAATCCAAGTCAGTCAGCGTGAAAATACCTGTCTCCACGAACAAGAAGAGACCATGAGCTCCGACGATGACGACGACCGCGTGAAGCTCTACAACCCGCTCGAGCGCAACCGCAAGCGCCAGCACTTTGGTGCGTAACCGTCGCTCTCGCTCGCGCGCTTTCTGCCTTTCTCGGCGCGTGTCCATGGAGCTCACGCGCTTGCGCAGTGAGTCTCTCGTCATCCGAGTCGTCGGAGGACGAGACGCCGTCGCTGGCCTTCGCTGTGGACTCGGACGAGTCGCCGTTCGTGCGCAAGACCCGCCGCCGCAGCCTGCGCCAGAGCACCGCGGCGCGCACAGGTGCGCCAGCTCGCGTTTACTCCGGTGTTCGGATTGTCGCTCACTGTGGATGGACGGATGGATGGATGCACGTGCACAGTGGAGCTCTCAGACGACGATGATGATGACGTCGAGACGCTCATGACGGAGGCCGAGCGTGCAGCTGCACGACAGAGCGAGCTGCAGATAGAGCGCGAGATTGCGCAGCGCATCGCGCAAGACGCGCTGCTGAGCCAGACGCGCGAGATCATCAAGTGTGTTAATGATGGCGTGTGTGGATGGGGATGCGAGTGAACGCCAGCATCTGATGGGGATGCACGCGACTGTCGGCTCTATTGCAGCAAGTCAACGTCGACGCAGCGTCATCTGCGCGAGATCATCTCGCTCGACTCGGACGACGACGACGACGACGATGCTGTGCAGATTCTGACGCCCGGTGGAAACCCAACGGTTAGTGGACCTCGCAACGGCAGCACAGCTACAGCGAGTAGCAACGGCGCCGGCGGCAGCAAGCGGCCGTCGCAGCAACAGCACAACGACAAGGGCGAGCGCATCGTCCTCAAGATCCGCTCGAATGGTGCGCGCACAGACGACGTGCCGATCCACATGGTAAGAAGCGCTTGGCTGTTTATCCAAGAGATGCGCGAGCTATGTGCTCACGCAATGCTTTGCAGAAAGAGGCGTTCGACGTGCTCTACAAGAACTTTTGCGACCTGCTCGGGCTCCCGCGCTCTGCTGTGCTCATGAGTCTCGATGGCGAAGCGCTCTCGCTGACGGCGACGCCTGCGAGCAGCGACCTCGAGGCAGGCGACCTCATCGACGCGAAGGTGGACTTTTCCAAGCAACGCGTGGCGGATATGAAGAAGTTCGTGCGCTTGCGGCTCATCGTCGAGGGTAGGCGACCGGAGATCTTTAAGATCGATGTGGTGCGTGCGTGTGCTTTGTTATCGCTTCCTGTTGAAAGGGAAAGAGAGAGAGAGAGAGAGAATATCGTGGTTCTGATGATCCATGCGGTACATGCACAGTCCTCGACGATCGAAAAGCTGCGAGCGAGCTATTGCAAAAAACACTCGATCGAGTTCGTGCAAGACGTGACACTGAGCGCACTCGGCGCGAAGCTACGCCTGAGCGACACCATCGAGTCGTACGAACTGCGGGACGACGACGAAATCACCGTAGAGATCGCGAACTTCGTAGACCCATCAGCGATTGCAGTGCAGCTTCGCTTTACGGGCGGCACAGTCGAGACGCATCACATTGTTCCGGTGCGCACCCATTTGCAATCGCTGCTAATGAGTTCTCAAAGCAATAAGCTGACGCTACTGGTTGTACAGAGTGCCAAGGTCGAGTCCTTGCAGGCGAACATCGCGCATCTGCGAAATACGAGCGTGCAGCAAGTGTCGCTCCGACTGGATGGCGAGGTCATGGTGTCCTCACGGTCGTTCCAGGTCCGTCGTCAGGCTGTTTTGCGACTGTTGTTGCTTCTGCTACTTATCCCTCCACACACTTGTTTGCTCACTCGCCCCCAGTACTATGACCTCGAAGGCGGCGAGCTCATCGAAGTTAAAATCGCGTTCTGATAGAGCTCGTGCTTCCAGATTGTTTGTTTATAAAGCCCAGTACTTACCTCCCGACTTCTTCCTCCACCCAATCAAGTCGTACTGTCAGATGGTTGTCTCTTGGTGTGATGTGCCCAGCGCTCCGTCTTGTTACGCCGCCGCGTCAATCTCTCCGCAGCCCGTCGACGCTTTCTTGAGGCGAGACAGCGCGTACATGGCGGTTAGCGCGAAAATGTGTGCGGCGAGCAGTCCGCCGTACCACAGCGGCGCGTACGGCGTGTCAACCTGAAGGAACGGATACGGCCAGAACCCTTTCGCGATCGTGCCGTGCAGGATCCACGTGAAGACTGTGTAGACGGTCGGCCACGCGATCATGAGCGGCAGCGCCCTTAGCGACACGTGGTGACGCGAGCAGAAAAAGTCGATCTGCAGCACGACGAGGTTGAGCGCGTGCTGGCAGTAGCTGACGGGGTTGAGCAGTGCCTCAGGGCGGTGCACCTTCACGGTGTACGGGTACAAGATCGTCCAGACGACGATGCTGATGAGGAGCGACGTCGAAAGGCACACGTCGAGCGCCAGCTCCAGGGTAAGCCACGTGTGGCCGCGACCTCTCACCACCCTCGCTACAATCGGCGACCCGGGACCAGCAGGATGCTCGAGCAGCGCTGCGTAGCCACCGCCACGCGCACGTAGCAGCGTCCGGCGCGTGCGCATAGCGGCGACGGCGAAGTACACGCCCTGTGCGATAAAATTCCACGA
Source organism: Globisporangium nunn (assembly GCA_023334075.1). NCBI lineage: Eukaryota > Oomycota > Peronosporomycetes > Pythiales > Pythiaceae > Globisporangium > Globisporangium nunn. Next base: position 703 of record JAASFZ010000046.1, on the reverse strand, counting down.
CGTGTAGAAGATGAGGCAGAGGAAGCGCGTGCGGTAGATGTTGTAGAGCTGCACGCCGACGTAGAACGCGAGCGCTGCGAGCCGAAAGCGAAACAGCGCAGCCAGCGAGCACCATGAACCGCGCGGCTGCGTGAGCAGCGGCGGATCTACCTGCGCAGCCGCACGCGTGGCGCCAGCGTTGCGGCAGAGCAGACAGAGCGACGAGCCGAGCGCCGCGACAATCTCGGTCGCGACCATCACGGTCTCCCAGGAGAGCTTGAAGCCCGGCGTGATCATCATGATTTTGGCGCAGAAATCTTTGATTGCCGGTGCATAACCAAGGTTACTCTTCAGGTCGACATCTACTAGAAATCTAACAGCAGCTTGACACAACGGGGTATGGCTCTCCCGGACACCGAGGCTTGGCCCCGGCATAGAAGCACGCTCGCTCGCATCGATCTCTCGCCTAGAAAGCCGTACACTCACTCACTGAAGTACGGCGCGGGGACTTCCTCTGAGACGGCTGGTCTGGAGACTGCCGATATCTTCGCACGTGCACGGATCCGAAGATGCGGCTGGAGGATCGAGGAGGGGTGATTGAGCGTGGTCAGGAGTCTTGAGCTTCAGCAGACGATATGTATCCATGCGTCGATCCGACGGCGCTCGCGATCTTCACGCTGCCGCTCGCAGGTTTCATCCTGTCGCTCCTCGAAGGACTTGGTCT
>JAASFZ010000459.1:0-17025 GCA_023334075.1 Globisporangium nunn | reverse complement strand
CATCGTCATCGTCATCGTCATCGTCGTCGTCGTCGTCGTCGTCATCGCCATCATCGCCTGCGAAGAACCACGTACGCGCTCCTGCACTCGAATGCCGATGCTCGCCTTCAGAATTGTCACTCGCATCATCCGTTTGAAACGCTTTTCGATGAATCTCAAGCAGTTTTTTCACTGGAGACGGAAACACAGCTTCCTCATCGCCTTTCGCGCTCTCCAACAACTGCAGTACGGTCTTTCCGTCGCGGTCAACTGCCTTGACACTAGCGCCGCACTGCAGAAGGAAAGAGACAACGTCGCACCGACCGCACTTTACGGCGACGTGAAGAGCGGTGCCTCCTAAACCTGACTGGTGCACATCAGCACCGCGCTTGACCAGATACCGTACCATTGCCAGCGACGCGTGCTCGGCAGCCACTTGCAGAGGCTTATCGATTTCCTGCCCGTTGATGTCGATGATGCGCGGGAAGTTCAGGTCCGCGCCGTCCTTCAGCAACGCACTCACTGCCAGGATCGAGTCGGCTCGGATAAAGTCAAGCAGCAGCGTCGCCAGTACATCCGGGTCAGGTGCCGAGTTGAGACGAACGCGATTTGGTTTTTCGTGCGGTTCGCCATGCGCACTACTTGCCGGACCTTGCTCTGCTGTCGCTGCATACATTGTCGCGTGTTTTCGGCACACCAGGCGAGCTAGAAGAGCTGTCAGCTTCAGAGCAGCCGTTGTCATGGGTGTCGACGCTGTTGATCGCAGCAGCGGGAGGATGCCCTCGAACAGTGAGTTGTAGATCTGCTTTTGCACAAACACAGAGACCAACTGAGGCCGGTTGTCGAACAGCTGGATCAGCAGCGAAATCACCGCTTGACGAGAGTCCTCCGACTCGTCTCCGCTCGCATTGGCTACCACAGCGATGAACTCGGCAATAATATCTTCGGTCACGAGCTCCGTTATCGTCTGAGGGTGCTGGAATGGGATTCGGTGAAACACGAGCAGCAAACACTTGGCTGCTTTCACATGCAGTGGTACATGCTTGTGCGCCAGCGTCCTGCGCAACAGCGCCACAACTTTCTTCGCCAGCTCGATCGTCATAATGCCTTCCTGCCTTGCAGGAGTTTTCTGCGAAGCGTGGCCTGGTGGTGTCACCGTCGCTGCTGACTGCTCGCTCAGCTTTTTTTGCTTTGATTTCTTGCTGTCACTCAATTGCGTTCCGCCAGTTGCATTGCTGGAGGTTGACGCAGTCGATCCCCAACGCATCCGGACGCAGCACTTCTGCAGCAGATCCAGCGACGTCACAATGATGCTCGCGTGGAAGCCACTTTCATTCTCGACGAGGCGCGAGACGAATTCGAGGTACTTGCTGAAATTGTCGCCGCTCACGAGTTCCCGCAGCGCGTAGTTCTCGAAGTTGCACACACTCGCCATCCCGTTAAGACACTCTTCGACAACCATCTGCGCGCTGCGAAGCGAAGAGGAAGCGCCTCCTTCACCCGACCCCTTGGAAGCACTGCTCGCAGTAGAGCCCCAATATACGAAGAGATCATTAAGGTACAAGTCAACGACTTTCAGCACCACCGCCCGGTTGAACAGGTGGCGATCCATCTTCATCAGATAGTTGATCGACTGCACCGCCAGCAAGCGCACTTCGAGCGAGTACGCATGCTCTTGATCGCTAAAGATCTCGCTGAGTACCTCGAGAAGCTCCGGGTCTTTGGCTGCGCCGCTCGATGATGTCAGCGACGAGCCAACAAAGCCGCGGGGGAACATCGACGCGCCGCGTATGTCCCCCCACTCGGAGTCTGTCGACGCGTCCATCATTGCGAGCGTGTGCGTGAGCGTCTGCAGGGTGTCCGTGAGCTTGCTGCTTGTCGGCTCGCGCGCAAGCTTGCGCAGTGCGTCACTCGAGACGCCGTACGCGCTCTGCTTGGGGCGACGCTTGCTTTTCCCCGGATGCTTCTTCGCCGCCTTCGACACACTCTTCCGGCGAACGGAGAAGCAGTCGGGGCACGTCCGCTCGCTCGCGGCGAGACGCTCGTCACTATCGCAAACGCGGCACGTCCACGAGCTCTCCTCGCCCGAGTCATTCTCGTCCTCATTACCACTCTCGTCATCATCGTTGTCGTCCTCCTCACTCTCGTCGTCGTCGCTCATATCATGGTCGTCGCCCAGTGCACCCGCCAGCGACCGTCGGCCCAACGCGTGGCGCGCCAGCGGTGCCTGTGGGTTAATCGTCCCGCAAATCGCGCACACACGCAGCGCCGGTGGGTTCGTCGCCGTGCACGCGACGCAGTTCCAGGTACTCGCGCTGCCGCCTGCCGCCGCCGCCGCGCGCCTCTTCGGCGGCTGCGGGTTCGCCGTGCCGCACATCTCGCAGAATGCGCGCGACGGTTCGTTCAGGAACGTACACGCGGGGCACCCCCACTGCGCGTCCTCCTCCTCGCCGCTCTTCTCGTCGTCCTTAGCGGCTGCAGCGGGCGGCGAGGTTGCGTCATCTGAGCCGCCGCTGGTGCGCTTGCGTTTGCCGCGCGACCGGTGCGCGTTGCTGCCACTGTTACCGCTGCTGCTGCTACTGCTGGTACTACTGCTCGCAGTGTTTACGTCAACAGCGCTGGTGCCCGTGTCGGGCGTCGAAGGCGGCGCCGCGCCGCTGCTGCTGCTGCTCATGCTCTCTTCCTTCCTTGGTTGGCACTCTTGTGCTTGGACAGAAAGCGACTGGAAATGGAGGCGATGGAGCCGAGTAGCGGTACTACGTATACTTTGATCAAAAGAGAGAACGCCGTATTGCGAAATAAGTGACAACGACGTTTGGTAACAACAAAAGTGATTCAAAAACGAGGCGCAGCGCTCGTGGAATGTGATGAGCTTTGGAGGTCGAACAAGGTCACGGCGCTTTCAGGAGCAGGGGGTCAAGAGATCAAGATCCTTTCTTTCGCCGCATGGTCTCACTGCTCGAGTGCAATCAACGTTTCGACACCAACATTAATCAAGAGTTCATTTATCGGTGACTGCCTACAATCGTGAATGTAAAGGGTTGGTCTGTGCCATGGCAAGCGGCTGCAAGCTTCCTATCGCACGCTCACACTTCTTCGTCCGCAAGATTACGCTGATCCAAGTCGATGACCCTCAACGGCTATGATTCTGACGCCAACTTCGCGGACAAGGCGAACCAACTTCTACAACTCCATTCTCATAAGCGCCCTCGCTCATTTGGGTAGGTTGCTCAGGTCTCATCTGCTCGCATGACAGCACAACAACTCAGCTGCAGCAAGCAAGGATAGCAGAACGAAGCGATTGCTGGGTGCCATGGTGCAGGCACGAACGAGAAAAGCGAGGTCAGACGGACGCTGCAAGATCGTTTACAATCCAGACGCAGACTTTGCTCATCAAACAAAGCAAACCGAGATGTGATCATACAAGGACGAGTTTCGGACGTCGAAGCTGTGCTGTAGCTGCTACGACGAGCTACACAGACTGCGCACAGCAAAGAGCGGCGAGAGGTCCTAGAATCTGTGTGTTTGCAGCAACAGCCAATGCTATCGCAAGGTCTCCGCAGCGATCAACAGCTTGATGCTCTGTCTCCGTGGTGACGACACACCGGTTGAGTTCCATTGCGAGCATCATGCGACTTCGTCGTCGTTCAACTGTGAAGCTCCGGTGTGTATGTGGTGCTCGGGTATTGCAGTAGAGACTATTCTGTGGATATCAAAGTGTCATGCAGCGTGAGGGTAGGAGCCACGCTGCTGCTCGTCTTCCTCGCACATTTGCAGCGTGGCAGGCGACGTTGGCATGTTGCGATGGAGTCGGCTTCAGTCCGCCCTCCAAACCAGTCCACCGTACAGCAACAACCGGATTCGCTGAATGTGCGCCGCATTTCGCTTGTAAGCATCCTGTTAGCGAGTGGTTCACTTGCACTCAATATGCCTGCGCGTGCAGGCTATGTTCGAAATCTGCTGTTCTTCTGCGCTTCCCGGCTCTGCGAGAGAGCGAGCGCTGCAGCATCTGGCGAGCTCCGTGCTGCGTGGCGTTGACTACGCGCGATTTCTCAAAGTAGCTGCACACAAATTCTCAGTGCTAATTTTGCAAAATCGTCATCGCAAGTAAGCTGTTCCTGCCCTCGGTGATCACGCTCCAGTGCATCACGCTCCAGTGCATCACGCTCCGAAAGGAAGCAGGCGGGCTGCATGGAGATGCTCAATGCTGCGCGCACGCGTGCAGGGAGCGGTATCGGGCTCGACGGCGATGAGTCTTCGTTCTGCGATTTGTCGGTTCGTGTCACACTACAGCAGATGCAGAATATCCTCTCAGAAATCGTTTGTCACAGAAGCTGACTTTGGTCTGCTCACTGACGTGCAGGGCCGCGGACTCACGGCTACGCAGATCGAGCGCACACTTCGCGTATTCGAGACAGCAGAGGAGATCGACCTCTCGAACAACGAGATCGAGCGAATACCGACGACAATCCCGCACTGCATCGTGGCGTTCGATGTGTCGTTTAACCTGCTCACGAGCATCGAAGGAATCGAACGCCTCAAGAGCCTGCAGGAGGTGCATCTGGGCTTCAACCGACTCGTGGATGTGAGTCTTCTCGAGTTCTGTCCACGACTCCAGCGAGTCAACCTCAGTGGCAACAGGTGCACTGCTCTTCTCTGTTTCAAACTTGTTTCATTCAGATACATACTGACATGCGACGGACACTTGTATCGACATGCATGCAGGCTTATGAACACGAGAGGGATCGAGACACTGGTGTACCTGGAACGCCTCGATCTCTCAGACAACCTCATCGAGTTGTACGTGTGCTGTCTGCTGGCGAGGCATTATAAGATCGAGCAGAATGGAGCTCGAGCCGCGAGGTGTCGAACACGCCAGGCCACTTACGAGGCGCCAATATTCTGTTCCTTCGTAGCTCGGACGCACTTCGGCCGCTCTCGCTGAACCAGAACCTGACGCATTTGACGTTGCGAGGCAACCCTATTGGACTCAACCCGAAGAGCGACTACCGCGTTCTGCTGCTTGACATTGTCCCGAGTGTGATGGTGCTCGACGACAAGAAGATTCGCAATGCTGTGAAATACAGAGGCGCCGAAACTAGTGGCACCGCCGGATCCTCCAAATCGCTTTCCTACTGTACGTATCTGTATCAGCTCTGCAGTACAGACTGCACTATTGTCACTACGTGCTAGCATGAGGATCTGACTGAAAAGCACGTTACTGCCGCTCTCCAGCGCGCCTGTATGATGACAAGAAGCAGTTCATCATTCACAACCAAAACCGACAACACACGGCAACTGGCGTGAAGTCGTTAGTTGTCGGGAACCCGCCTTCCAAGTATGACGGCTCGATGTTCCTGCAGCCTGCTGTTGGGCCAATTCATGAACGATCTCGAGCACTGCAGTACCAGGAACCACTACCAGCGAGTCCATTACCGTCTTCACAAGTCGCTAGCCATGTTCGAGAAGCTCACTCTTCGCCGCCGGCTGCGCCACTCAGCGGAACAGCGTATGTGAGTCTATATGACCGACTCGCGCAAGCGAATGGCGTCCACAAGCTCACGAAGAGTGTCGTCCCGCCATCGAAGCCCATCGAAGCACGGCCAAGCTGTCTCGACACTGACAAACCGCGGAGAAAAGGGAGCGAAAGCATCCTAAACACATTCACGAAAAAACACATCGCCACGGCTGAGACGAAGCTCGTACCATCACCATTAACAAGTACATCCCGTCGGGGTGAGATGGACTTTTCCACTGGCATACAAGGATGATTGACGTTCTGATACTAACGAACGTGTCTTGGTTCAATGTGCGGTATGAACAGCATCGCGTCTCGCAGCGCCTGTTCGAACTATTTCGCAAAATGCAAATGAGTCGAGAAGACCAAGCATCCCAGCGACAGTTCCAGACCAACATCTCCATCGCCTGAGTGTTTCGTCAATGACATTCCATGCGAGTTCTCAGCAGAACTCGCATCTAGCTGCAAACAGCGGCTCTCGCAGTCGCTCAGGACACGCGGTCAACGAAAAGCAGCGCAACGTGCTCAATGTCATCCAGAACCTTATTCAGCACAAGAAACAGACGCTCGCGACGCTCTCGCGGACATCACCCGTGGTATCCTAGCAAAGTCAACAGTGAGCTTCTCGACCCCGGTGTAGCATCGCAACGAATGACGGCAGGGGCAGGGGCAATCATCCTCGAGACTTCTTGTGTGACTCGCTCGCTTCGAGAAGATGCATCACTCTGTTCTCTTATCAGTCTTCGACTACGGCCTTAGTTTCTTCGCACGTCGGCATCGCAGGCTACAGCACCAAGGAGTTCCACGCAGTTCACCGCTGGAAAATAATGGATCTCGTCTCGCTTCGTGTTCACAAACGGAGCATCCCCAGGAGCGAGAGTGACCACCGCGCGCGCATCGACCCGCGGTCGGCTCCACGACGCCGTCTTGAAAATGTTGCGCGGTTTCCGCGCCGCACCGCTCACGACTCGCGCGTACACGATCTCGTCTGTGATGAGCTCATCCAAGAGAGTCCGCAGACCCTGAAGGCTAAGTAGCTTCCGCATCTTTTGGTGGAGCGAGTGGTCTTGGATCCCGGGGCTGCACATGATGATATTCACTACCTTGCGCTTCAACACGAGCTCGATTCGAGAATTCGTCGAGCCGTCCAAGAGATACCACGGCCGTGCGACGACGGTCTGCTGCTTATCAAACACGAAGTGGACTTTCCCTGGAGCTGCCTCGTTCGAGACTCGGTATGGGTGCAGCGTCCAAATCTCGCTGTGCTCCTTCAGCACGAATCGAGCGTGTGTGAATCCGCTCACTTCGATGACGCGACCACTCTGGACGAGCCCATCTAAGACCCGACGGACTGCGTGGTCGTCCCTATTGCGGCAAACTGAACGAAGTGTACTTTTCTGCTCTTGCCGTGCGTGCACAGCTGCGCATAAGCTGCTGAACGAGAGCCCATCAGCAGTCGCCTCATTTAAAGCGTCGACAACACATGAAGGCGAAACACTCAGACCCTCGCCGCTGCTCGGGTTCTCAGCAGAAGTGTCTTCGCTCAGCGCTGGACATGTCGAGAACGCCTCCATCTGCTTCGCACGCTCCATGACCACCTCTTGCTGGTCCTCGTCCAGCAGCATCTGCGCTCTAGACTTGACAATCCAGTACTCTTTCAGGAAATCGTCGGGTGTCGCGCCGCTGCAGCGGCTCGAGAGATGTCCTGCGAATCCTTTCATCGCCGCAGCGCGCCTTGGATCCTCTTCACCTCCCGCGATTTCGCGTTCGGCGCTTAGCTCGACGTATTCCGGGACCATCTCGGACACGGATAGGAGCATTGACGACAGCTCCACGGCGACTTGTCCGGCACTCGCATTCTGTTCGAACTCGTGCTCAAAGTAGGACTCGCTGTCGCCGTCAACGTCGCTGCCTTCCCCTTCCAGCATCACGGCCTCCTTCACGTTCTCCTGCACAAAGGATGCATACTCGGCGGCTTCGCAGAACATATCAATCGGGTAGTGCGCGATGTTGAGGCTCTTCATTTCGTACACGCGCGAGTGAATGCAGAAACCGCGCTCTTGCTGCTCGCCGTCGCTCGGTTTCCGTGTTCGCGTGATCACGCCTGCCAGCCACAGGTACCGCCACACCAACTTCACCTCCGCTTCCGTCCACTGACTGATCAGCATATCTGCGAGCACGGGGTGATAGCTCGAACGATCGTGGAACAAGATCTGCAGTGCGCGGTTCAGCAAAGCTGCGAGTCGAGGCTGCTTCAACAGCGCCAGCTCTTCGTGAAAGTGCCCACCAGGGTTCTTCATCTGCGTGATTGACAGCTTGGTGCTCTCGACGCGCGCGCGCACGGCAGGAACAGTCAGCAGCTCGTTCACGCGCAGGTAGCAGTCCGTAAACTTCTTCCCTAGCGCCTTTGACAGCTTCTTCCACGATATATGCGCGCGCTCAAGCGAGGCATTTCGGAATGCTAGACGCTCCTCGCCCTTCTGCAACGCCAACGGGATCTCAATGAACCACTTGGATGACAGCTCGTCCATGTATGCGTCCATGAGCTTCATGTCTTCCTCGAGCGTCCACTTGGACGCCCGAACGCTCTGCTTGCTGCTCACGAGTCTCCGGAACTTACTCACCGCGGCCTCCGTGCCATCTGATGCAGGAGTCATACGCGCTCCAATACCTTTCTCTCTCAATGCATCATATGAGTGTTTTGCCTTCGTGTGCGCTTCAATCGCTTTGCCAATGTGGTTCTGGAAGCGTTTACGCTTCAAAATGCGCATGGGCTCTGCTGCCGCTTCCACTGCTTTCGATTTCGCGCTGTTTCGTCCTTGTGGAGTCATTCCGCGAGGTATCCATGACATGAGGGAGTGGAGATTGTGCTCTGATAGCGGAGCTGCTCGGATCTGCTCACTATCCAGGTTGGCGCTCAACGTGTCGCCATCCTCCTCTTTGCTCCCAAGATGCGCGCCTTCCACGCTTAGAAAGCGAAGTGCTTTCCAGTACTCTTTTGCGTCTTCCACGTTTGTGAACTTAAACTCCAGCGGAATCTTGCCGACCAGGTCTTCGCTTAAGCTTCTCCCGGTGAAACGAGCAGCGTATACATACGACTGCTCGGTCGGAAGCTGCGTCAGCGTCGTATCACCGCGTTTCACGGTGATCCGGCCGTGATTCTTGAGCTTCAAGAGCCCGCCCGAGAGTGTTGCAGACGCCACTTGCGAGACCATCGCATCGAAATCGTTCGACCGGAAAATGTTCAAGAGCCCGCTCGACGAATCATTCGAAACCTCAATCAGTCCCAGCTCGATCAACGTCCGGATGATCCGCGAAAACCTGTCCACCTCGCAACCGCGGATTTTGTGCCGGATCTCGCTGGGCAGGATTTCCCAGGAGTCTCCGCGAACGATCGCCATGCGCACTTTGTTCTCTTCCGCATCCGTGAGCAGCTCGTTCACGCCCGCGAGTTGAAGGTACTCCTTGACGCTCAAAAGATCCAACACTTCGTGAACCGCAAATACCACATCGCTCGATGAACCAGATGTGGTTATCTTGTGGCGAGCATCATCCGACCGTGCCTCCTCCTCCTCCTCCTCTCCTCCGCCAGATGATATCGATATCGCCTTCTCCCGTAACCTCTGAATGTTCGACCACATGATGATGTGAAGCGCTCGACAGCGATAGAGCATGCCGAAGAATAAGCCCAACCGGCGACTCTGTTTGCCCAGTCGAACTAGATTCACTCGCGCGACCCTATACGAGCCAGCAGCGTACTTGATCACTTCCATCCTGTCGTCCTGCACCGGCAGACCTCTTTTGCCTCGACCGCGGTTCGACACGACGACCACATCTGCCATCTCGGGAGGACCCAGATCGCTCATGTACCGTCGTTGCTGTTCTTCCACGTACGCATCGACAAACCGAGTGATCGCTTCTCGGTCGCGCTGGTAGCCGGGCATGCACACACACTTGACAACTCGGTCTCGCTTCTGGAGAACACGTTTCGGAGGCAGCGTGATGTCCACTGAAACCACGAGACTCGCCGCCTCGAAGTCGTCCAAGATGCGCCGGATGGAGCGCGTGTCAATGACTGTGAGATCTGTGCCTGCGAATGCTGGGTTGCGCTCCAGCACGGTCAGTTCGGTTCGAAGATGGTGCACTGGGACGATCTTGTCCTTGCGGATGCGCTCGAGGATGTAGTTCCGCCGTCGCTCGTAGGTGGTCGAGACGAGCACTCCGCGACTCGCCTGCCTCATCGTCGAAGGCTGCACGTTCACTGACATTATAGCAGTGTCGCCTGGTCTAGAATCACTCGCGTCGCTTTCCTCCACTGCGCTCTTGCTTTGCTTTATACTATTTTCTGGAGCTGGCGGCGGCGATGGGGCAACGACAGATTCGCTCTCCGGGATGAACATGCGATACATCGTGCTCTTCCCGACGACGACCTGCTTGACAGTCAACTTGTACTTAGAAATCAACCCTTGGGCGAGCTTGTACGGGAGCTTGAACGTCGGGACGCCGAGCATATCTCGGATCTCGGGGATCGTCGCGCCGACGTCGCACCGGCTTTGGATCGACGTGTACATCTGCTCCATGATGCCGCGCTCGACGACCGGCCCGGTCGTCGCAGGCGCAGGCGGATCGATGGACTCAAAGCGGCCGGCAGAGTTGTCTTTGCCCCGACGGAGGCCGTGGCGAAGGCGGATGCACCAGAGCTTCCGCCCGAGCTGCTCGGTCGAGCCCGTGTTGCACCGTGCCATGAAGAGCTCGAGCGGGAACTCGCGGTTCACGTGCATCTGGTGCGCAAAGTATTTGCGCAATTTCTCCTGGTAGCGCTTGTCGTACCCGAGCTCGCGCCCGATGTCGGCGAACACGCACGTGCGCTCGCCGCGCGCGACGAGCATCTCGGCCATGACGTACGGGATGAACTTCTTCGGGAACGCCTCACGTTCCATCGTCGCAGTGGGCGAAACCATCGACGGGTGGAACCGGCGTGCGAACCGCGCGAGGTGCAGGATGTTGAAGCGCTTCTGGTCGGCCGTGACCATATTTTTCTCGACGTAGCCACTCGCGACGAGCATGTCGAGCAGGTAGTGGAGCTTGCGCGAGTCGCCAAACACGTTCGAGTTGGTGAGCGCGGCCGCGCTCTCACCCTTCTCGCGCGCGCGGCCGATCATCTCGAGGAGGTCGAACTGCGGCGACAGTGTGTCCATGGCCATCGGGTCTGTCACACCCAGGTACTTTAGACGTAGCTCCTCACACGCGACGACGCCGAGCACGCCCTCGGGCGCATCGGTCATCGCGTCGTCGTAGCTCAAGTCCGACGCGTCGATCTCGACCCCGAGCGCGAACCCACGCGGACTGCGCAGGACCCAGTCGGCGCTCGCCGGGTCGTCTCCTGCTCTCACTGCCGGTGCTTCCTCCTTTTCTAGAAACCGATCGACGCCATCTTCGCCGCTTTTTCCCACCACTGCCATCTCCTCTGCCCCGCTCAGCATCATCTCCACATCGTCTCTATCACCTCTAGCATCCGCACGCAGCTTCTGGCGCTTCTGGCGTCGCAGCGCCTGCCGGCGCGCAGACGGGACCACCGGCTCGCGCGCTCTAGCGCCCGTGCGCCGGTCGCTCTCACCCACTGCAACGTCGTCGTCGTGATCGCGAGCAGCGGCTGCGGCGTGTAGCGCGTCGGCTTCCGCCGGCAGCAGCGTCGTCGACCACTTGCGCTTGCGCCGCGGTGGTGTGTCGCTCTCGTCAGCGCTATGAGGCGGTGGTAGCGGCAGCGGCGCATCTCTGGCAGGCACCGCAATCCGCTGCATGTGGTGGAAGCGCACGTGGCCACGCAGCGCGCGCAGCACGCGCCAGGCGCCACGTCGCAGCGCGTCGTCGCACGCCGGATCTGCAAGCGCGAACGCGGCGCGCAGCGGCAATCCGCAGCGGCCCTCGAGCCCCACCTCCTCGAGGCAGCGTGCCACGAACGCGGGCATCGTCATCGCTGTCGGCGCTTTCTCCAATCGGCGCAATTAATTGATAATAATTGGCGATGTCCTCAATAAAGTGTGGTACGAGCCCTCCCTTTCCAGCCAATCAAAGTCTCACTTGGACCCAATCGATGGAGGCGCTGGAGGCCGCGTGCCTCGCGCTGCAGGCACCGCCCGCGGGCCCGGACGCGGCGCGCGCGCGCGCGGAGGCCGAGGCCGTGCTAGAGCACTTCAAGCGCTCACCGACAGCGCTGCGCGACGCGCTGAGCGCCATCGAGCGCTCGTCTCAGCCCGTGGTGCAGTTCCACTGCGTGGCCGCCGTGCGCGAGGTGACACTCCGGCAGTGGACGGCGCTGCCGCTCGCTGAACGCACGCGCAGCGTCGACTTTCTCATGCAGCTGCTCTGGCAGCGCCACGCACAGCTCCCGCGCTTCGTGAGCGCCGCTGCACTGCAGACTGTCGCGCTGCTCATGAAGCGCGGATGGCTCGAGCGCGCCGCCGCCGAGCGCGCCGCTATCCTGTCCCACATGGGCGGGCTACTCGCCGAAAACGACGTGACCATCCGGCTGGTGGCTGCCAAGTGGCTGCTGGCGTTTGTGACCGAGTTTGCGTCCGCGTCGCGCGCGAGCGCCATGCTGCAGCCCGTTGAGTTCCACACACAGGCACGCAAGACACTCGAGGCTCACGGACTCAAGGAGCTGCTCGGTCACGCCGTCCAGCTGCTCGAAGACCTCATTCGCTCCACAACGCTCTGCAGCACGCCCGATCCGACCGCCACCCACCAGCTCGACGTGCCGCCTGAGCAGCTCGAGCTGCTCGAGACCGCGTTTACGCTCTGCGTCGAGATCCTCAACTGGAACTTCACGGACCCCATGGGCAACCTCACGTGGAGCCTCAGTGCGTCCGCGGACAAGCTCGACGAGGGTCGCGCGGCGCTCACGCCGCAGGCCTCCTGGCGCGACGTGCTCGTGCGTCCTGAGCTCATCCACTCGGCGTTTAACACGTACGCGTTCTTCCGCAACCTCGCGACGCGCAACGAGAATCTGCTGCACCTCGCGCGCCAGTTCCTCATCCAGCTCGCGTCGCTGCGCGGGCCGATCTTCGCGCGCAAGGACGAGCAGGTGCAGTTTTTGAACGAGATCTTCCGCGGCACCAGCGCACTGATCCGCAACCCGTTCCTGGACCTGATCGGAAAGACCGACTACGCCGGATATGAGATCGCGACGCGCGAGATGATCGATGTGTGCCAGCTGCTCTTCCGCCTCGTGAGCAACATCGGCCTCAAGGGGCTTGTGCAGTCGCAGATCTTGGAGTCGTTTCTCGAGGAGATGTCGTCGCTGTCCTGCAAGCTACTGCAATCTGCTCTCGAGCGCATCCAGCAGCACCTTCGCCTGCGCAACAATGAGCCGGTGGATGACCTGTGGCAATTGGAGGGAGTGGACATCCTTCTCGACGCGTGGGTCTCGCTCGCGAACGACCCATTCCTGGACGCCTCGACGTCTCCTTCTGGTGCCGACGCGGATGTTGAAGCAGTGACGGCTCTTTTGAGCAGATACTCGTCACTGGTCGTTGAGTTGTACTTGCAGACCCAGTTGGAGATCTGCGCGGTGGACGCGCTGGCGGAGCAGGATGAGAACGAAGACGTCGAAGACGATTCGGCAAGCAGCCTGCGGGAACAAGTTGAGCTGGCAGCGGCGCTAGCACGTTTGAACGTTGCGTCGTCGTCGACTCTTCTTCTGAACCTGCTGCAGAGCTTTGTGACGACCATCCCGCGAGCCACGGCGGCATTGGGCGGTCGTGACGAGATGGCTCCGGAGCTGAGCCAAGTGATGGAGAAGCTGCACTTCACGGTGTTGTTTGCTGGCCTCTTCCTCGCGGACGAGTATGCAAGCGAGCGACCGTGCATTCCGCAACGTATTCTCACCGCGCTCGAACCGAAGAGCGGCGGCGAACCGGCACCCCAGGTTGTCAATCTCCTCCTGCTACTGATGAGCCAGCTGCTCGAGTTTGAAGCGAACCGTGTCGCGCAGAACCCGACGAGCAACTGCGTGAGTCCGTTCTTCTCAGAGCAGCTCTTCAGTACGATCACGCGTCTAAGCGCGACGTACTTGGCTCCGGACGCGCTCGCACACGGCAGCGAGATCGCTCCAGCCCTGCTGCACGTGTTTGGCTTCCAGAGCGGCGGACGAGCGGGCGAGCTGGTCAATTTTATCGTCCAGCAGTGCACGTCGTACTTGTTGCACTGGCCAACGCAGCCGGTCGTGATGCAGAACCTGATGGAGTTCCTGCTTGTGCTCTCGAAGGCGAACACGATCAGCTGCGTGCTCCACTCAACATTCTGGCAGTCACTGGTGCAGTCGAATGCGTCGGCGGGCACATTCCTCCTGGCAGCGAGCGGTGGAGATGAGCTGCAGTCGGCTGTCGCGCGCATCCCGAGCGCTCTGAGAGGGCAGCTCACCGAAGCGCTCTGCCGTGCCGGCATGACAGCGGAGGACGAAGCGGTTCGCAAGAGCCACTTTGAGGCAGTCGTGCGACCTATAGAGGCTCGACTGCAAGCGCTGATCGCGCTACCGAACTTCGATTCCAAGCAGACGTCGAACGATGTGCGCGTCCAGGAGGAGCTCAAGCTGATCCTGGAGATGTACTCAGGCATCGCCCGCGCTTCTGAGTCGTACGTACTGGCCGCGAGAGCGCATCAGTGTTTTGTTTCGCATGGATGTGGGAGTAGTCTTCTAATTCTTCTTGTCCGCTCGTTTGCTGCTTTCGACTGCGCAGCAAGAGCCACGGACTGATCTCGGCGTTCTGCATCCCCGCGCTGCCTGTGATCGTGAAGCTCTTCCACCTTTTCCACGGCGACCAACAGCTCGTGCAGCTCATTCTGAGCTTCTTTTGCTTCCTCGTGGAGGCGCAGATCTGCTACCTGTCTCCAGCTGATGCGCTGCAGGTGTACACTGCGAGCAACGAGCTTATCCACACGTATTGCCGCCATAACCTCGGTCGAGTGAGCACGCTGGGCGACGCTGAAGAGGAGAACTATGACGACCTCTACGCGCTGCTGCAGCTGCTCTCGCACCTTGTGTCGAAGGACTTTATCGACTTCTCTGACCACACGGCGCAACAGGCAGACGTGGACAACGCGACGAGTGTGGTTGCCGACGTCGTCTTTGCTGGGCTGAGTCAGGTGATTCCGATGATGACGGAGCAATTGCTCCAGTACCCAAACCTGAGCAAACAGTACTTCACGCTCGTGTCGTACATGGTCGAGGTGTACGCCGAGAAGCTGGCGTCACTGGACACAAAGTTGTTCTCGATGCTGCTTTCGTCGCTGCTTTTTGGCATTCGGCACGCGCAGCTTGAGGTCGCGCGGTACAGCTTTCAGGCGATCGGCGAGCTCGCAGGCTTCCACTGGAAGGCGCGTCAGCAGAAGCACGAGCCCGGACTGGAGAAGCACATCGCGTCCAACCCAGACGTGTTCGTGCACTTTATCCGCGTGATCTTCCAGATGGCGATGTTTGAGGACTTCAACCCAGTGATCCTTGACGCATGCGCCGGTGCGCTGTACCCGCTCATCCTGATCGAGCAGGCACGGTACTTTGCGATCGCGCAGGAGATCAGCAAGGAGCAGCTTGAGGAGAGCAATCAACAGCGCCTGCTCGCGGCGTTCGGGGCGCTCACAGAGTTTCTCTCGCCTGCTGACATTGCGATGGGCACGGCGAGCACGAGGAAGTTCCGTACCCAGTTCAAAGCGAATCTGTTCGTGTTTGTGGCCGAGGTGCGGGGCTTCGTCCAGGTCAGGTAGAAGAAAGAGCAAGCGAAGTGCGTGAGAAGTGTAGTAAGAGTTGCGAACAGCTCGCACTCGAGAGCGCTCAACGCGCTTGATAACTTAGGAATCAAGAAGCAAGATGTGTCTGCAGTGCGTCTTGAGGTCGTGAATGCATGCTGAAAGGGCAACGAATGCTGGTGGTGGGATTGTCGTAGTGAAGTCGCATTTTGCGAGAAAGTACGTCACCGACATGTGTCGAGGGCCATTATCAATCATCACTCACACTCAAACAAGACGCGCGGAGAAGAAGCAGCAGAGCGACACCGATGCGCGAGATCCACGCGCTCGACAGCCGCACTTGTGAACTCATACGTGCCGCGCAGGTTGTTCCGACCCTCGCTGTGGCGATCGAGGAAGGTGTGGCAATGCAGCGTGTCAATGTTGCATTTATGCATGATGCGAGTACGCACTGAGAGAAGATGATGATGCAGCGATCCACAATGCAATAGATGCGAATGCTCGATTCATTCGGGTGTGGGTTGACGTATCGAGCTGTGCATTTTCCGTTGCTGACGACGGTAAGTTACCCGAGGTGCTGAGAAGGATGCCTCCTCCCCTCGATCAGCATTGTATCTTTCATCTTGAATGACGATGTCGACCAACACTAATGGCTGCAGGCGTTGGGATCCCGTCGGACGCTCTGTACCGACACATCGGAGAATGCGCTGGTGCGACTGGATGGCATTCACGGTGGTCAAAGCGCATTCGTTATGAGCCTTCGCTCGCACTAACATAAACGGTGTCGATTCCAATGCTCTTCAGTGCTATCGCACGATACGGATACTCGCCAGCGAGAGGCAAGATATGGAGGTCGCGGCGAGTTCCTGCACGCGCTCAGCACCTTGGCAGTCGTCGAGATCGAGAGCAGACAGCAAGACCAGTGGACCGCGCATCGCAAAGTGATCGAGGTGCGCAACCTCTACTATTTACTATCCAAGCAAACGAAGAAAAGAGGTGCGGACTGGATTGATTCTTCAGATGTGCTTCATAGAGCGGCACCGTGGTCTTTAATGCGAGATCAAAGACATTCCAGAAGAGCCATGGCACCACCCTGACAGTCCGCGAGCTCTTCCGCTCGCTCCCCGTTCGAGTCACGGATATGCGAAGCAATGAGAGATATGGTGCCAAGCTCGTGAAGAAGATCCAGCGACACTGTGTCAACCTGTCGATGATCTGGCCGACGCTTTCGCTCGAGGTGGCGTTCGAAGGTGCGTTGAATACGCAAGAGAGCAAATTGGATGTTAAACGTACGAAAAGGTGGGAAGCTGAGAGTGGTTCCGATGGTGCCTGCAGACAGCCCACGCCAATCAATTCGGATCAGTGGTGCTACATCCTGCCAAGAACGCTTTGTTGCCCTGTTCGGGGGTGCCATCGGCAGCGAGCTCGAGGTGAGAACAGTTCCTGATTTATGCTAGATGGATGCGAATCGCATGGCTAGATTCAAGCTACTGACGTCGCGCGGTGCCAGTATCTGAGCTTCAGCCCGACTAGATCCCCATTCTCTATACAAGGCTATGCAGCACTGATCCAAGGCTCATGGGAGGTGTCGTCTTCTGGACTAAGGCAGGCGCGAGCGTACTACCAGTACGTGTTTTTTCAGAATCGATGGATCGAGAGCTTCAATCAGAAATGTGCCAGCCACATCACACAGCTTGCTTTGAACGCTGATATCGGTGCGTTGGTGTGAGCGATTACTCGCAAAGTCTACGCGGGGTCCAACAACTGGCCCATGTGTGTGTGTG
>JAASFZ010000458.1:0-17072 GCA_023334075.1 Globisporangium nunn | reverse complement strand
GGGCGAGCAGCAGCCGCTCATCATGTGGGACCAGCTCACGCCGGCAGCACGCACAGCGCTCGAGAACACGAACTTTGGCGACGCGAACGTGCCGATGAAGGACGGCAACTTTTTGGCCAAGCTCGGGAACGCGTACCCGTTTTAAGTAGCGTGTGTGTGAGAAGGAGAGCGAACGAGTGAGCGAGCGAGTGAGAGAGAGAGAGCCGAAGCAAGAAGTGATGAGTGCGTGTGTGGTTCATAATGCCAGAAAGAGAGAGAGCTGTGGATAGTGCCGAGTAAAGTGTTGATGGTATTGATCTTGAACCCCGAAGCGTCACAAGTTTGCGAGTTGCTAGCATGAGCCGAGGAGACAACCAGCTGCCGCGCGTGTGCTTCGATGACGAGTTCCGCGTGCGCGTACTCGAGAAGGAGAACATTGAGCACACCCAGGAGCTTGAGCAGGAGAGCAACCAGTTTGCCACGAGTGCGTCTCGCAATGACTCGTGACGCTTTGAGCTCGGCTCTTGACTGTCGTGGTGTGGCTGAGCTTGCTGGACTTCCTGCTGTCTACCTACCTACTTACCGAACAGAGCTCGAGGAGTTCCACGGGATCATCAAGGGCGTGCTCGAAGTGCTTGAGGGCCAAGCCAAGCGCATCGAGCGCGAGAAGCTGAAAGCCATCGGCCAGCGCAACCGCGTCGACAGCGAGGTGGAGAACCGCAACCGACAAAAGCAGATGCTTGAGTCGCTCATCAAGGAAAAGCAGACAGAGCTCGAACGGTTCGAGACTGCGCGCACTGCATGGCGATGCCAATGAAGGAGGCACGAGAGATCTTCTAACAGCGTGGACTTGTTACTGTGGCGACAGCTACCACCTCCAGTACCAGTCCCTCACCAAGATCGCTGACGAGCAGCAGGCGCTGATCGACAAGCTCAGCAACAACGAGGCATGAGCGAGACGCGCCATGTTGTGCTGGACGCAATCGAGCCCTGCGCTCGCTCGTGCACGCAGGAAGGTCTGCCAATGAGCGTTGAGCTGGCTGTCTGCCTTGTCCAACGCACTCACTTTCGCCCGAAGCTTTCAGATCTCCCTCCCTCTCTCTCTCTCTCTCTCCGCTCTACTACCGGGCCATCCGTCTACTGCTTGTTTTCACTCCAAAACTCCACCTCACGCTGCGCTGCCGCCAGCACCTCGTGCGTGCACGCGAGCGGCGAGCGCACCTTCATCTCATACTCGCATGTCGACGGCTCCTCCACGGCCACGATCTCGTTCTCCTCGCCACACTCGAGCTGCACCACGACCGACCTACTCACCCATGCACAGTGAGCGTCAGTATCAGTATCCCGGCAACCAAACACACACACACACAGAGACGCTCAGCTCCTCACCGCTCCGGCCCGTTCCAGCACTTGTGGCCGCCGGTGAAGCGCATGCGCGTGTACTCGGAACCGTCGGCCCAGCCGTCCCATTTGCCCAGCAGCGTGTGGTCCTGCCGAATCTCGCTGAACGCGCAAAACTTGTACGTGTACTTGTCCACACGTCGCTCGATGCACTGGTCCTGCAGCGCAAAGTACGCGCGCTGCGGCCCAAAGTCTGTTGCCGCCGCCGCTCGCTTCGCATCGCGCTGCTCCTCCAGCGCGCGCATGGCGTCTTCGATCTCCTGCATCACGCGGCGCAGCGACTTGGCTTCGCGTGAGACGATCGACGCGTCCAGGCGCGGGCTGCGACGCACATCAGTCGTACTGCGGTTAGCGAGCAGCGCGAGTACTCAATCCATAACAGAGCTACTGCTTGCAAACTCACAATAGATAGTAGTACACGAACACGGGCGCGTCCCACACCACTTGCGCACTCCAGACCGCCAGGTGATATCCGCGGTACACTTGGCCCTCTCCCAGACGCCGGAACCACGGCGCGCGCACCACTGTCGTGTGAAACACGTCCGACGGCGACCGCGGGAGCTGCGCCGCGTCCAGCTGGAACATGGTGACGAAGAGATCGAAGAGCGTGCGTGGGATGAACAGCGCGAGCTCCAGGACCCCGCGGACCGGCGACAAGAGCACGCCGAGTGCGCGGAGAGCGAAGAGCGCGATGCGCTTGCGGCCCCTGGCGTCGCCGTGGAAGAGCGGACCGAGGAAGTCCTCCCTGCGCATCTGGTCGGGCGTCTTCTGCGCTGGTTTCCTGTGGCGTACCAAACACACGCACAGCAACAGTAGCTAAGCTGGCGGCCAGTCCACTCGCCCAGCTATTCCTCACATAAGAACGAACCGTTTGGCGCTAAGCTGCTTCTTCGCTCGGCTCTCATCCTCCAGGCGCAGGTACTCGGACAGCGACACGTGTGTGCCGTCCGACAGCTCCACCTGCGACTTCACACGCTGCACCGCGCTGCCTTCGTCTTCAGACGATGAAGCAGGTCCAACCTCCGCAGCATTATCTTCATCCGCGAGGTCGTGCGCGTCCACCTCGGCGAACTCCTGGGTGTCCGAGAGCTTGGCACTCGTCTGCTCCCTGCATGTGCTACCGCCTGCCTCATCCGGGACGCATGTGTCCGCTTGCTGAACTGTCTCACCGGCATTCTCTGTGGTCTGAGCCTGCGCGTTCCGCGCGTGCGCGAGCCGCAGCGCTGCTTCCTTGCGCTCCTCGCGCGCCATGAACTCTGCGACGCGGGTCTTGAGCTTCTCAAGCGCCTGCAGTGTCTGCGTCGCCGCGCGCGCCGCCTGCGACGCGTCGTCGAAATACTCGCGCACTTTCCCGTCGACTGCGCGCTGGCGCAGCTCGAAGCCGCGCTGCGTGCGCGCGAACGTGTCAAGCGCCTGGTGCCGGAACGTCTCGGCCTCTTCTGTGCACGTGTCTGCGCAGTGGGCCGCGTGCCCCGCGCGCTCGTCGGAGCCGTCGCAGCAGTCGCAGACGCCATCGCCCACGCGGGACGTCGGGATGCTCCGCGGGAAGAAGCCGCCGTTGCGGCAGAAGAAGGTGCTCGAGAGCACGTGGGAGCACGCGGCTGTCGCCGGCTCGTCCTCGCCGCCGTCGCAGTCGCAGTAGTCGTCGTTCACGCGCTCGGCGACGACCGTCGCGGGCGCGCCATGCACGAGACAGGCGACGCTCTGCGCAGCGGCAGCATCGGACGCGTCGGCGGCCGCGCGGCAACCGCTCGCGAGCGCGAACGCCGCCGCGAGTAGTGCGTGTCGGCACCTCATTATCTTCGTGTAAGGGAGCTTTTTAGGTAGTGTTTTAGCTGGGAGCAAGTAATTCGGCGACTAAAAGTGAGGTTTGCTCGAGGCGAGGACATGAGGAGCATGCTCGTGCGAGGGTGCTGCTGTATCGATAGATAGGTTGCATGGTTAGATGGTTGGCTCAGATGGGAGGTAGGCTGGTTTAGTAGTGGTCGTCGTCCGGGTAGCAGTGGCCGCTCTTGGTGGGCTGCGTGCAGAGCACACTGCCGACCTTCTTGAACTTGGACATCTTGAAGAGGTGATCCGGATCGTCCGGCTCGTGCCGCGCCGAGTGCAGCAGCCGTACGTCTTTGCCCTGCGACGCGCGCGTCTCGCGCGGCAGCGGCAGCTTCTGCTCACAAGCGGCGCTAGTGGTGAGCGACCACACAATGTGTCTCCACACGCACACTTGCTCTCTCATGCACGCACCCCTTTGATCTTCATGTTGCTAAAGTCCGGGTAGTCGCTGTTCTCCCCGCTGAATGACGTGTAGCGCGCCTGTACGAGCGCGTTGATGTCCTCCGATTCTCTGCACGCGCGTCGTCAGCAACGGCGCCACCACCACCACCACCATCATCATAATCACATGACGAGCCACCCACTTGGACTTGATGCCGTAGATCGCGTCGTGCGGCGGCACGTAGCCCTGCTTGTTCCTGTTCGCGGGCTTGACGAGGATGTCCGGGTGCTCGTTCGCGAACCGGCGCGTGTCGCCTGCCGTGAGGCAGCCGTTGCGCAGCGCCTGGCGGTTCGTCTCCACGAAGCTGCGCCCGGACTTGGCGGCGGGCGACGGCGTCGCGTGCACCCACCTGCCGATGACCTCGCCCGCGCTCTCGGGATCGCGCGCGAGCTCGAGCCCGTACGCGTGGCTGGCGTTGCGCGCGTCCGGCAGGTCGTACGTGGATCGGCGCACGGTGCCGACCTGGCTCTTGACCAGCGTGCGGCGCATCGGGCCGGGATGCGGCCGGTCCTTGGTCATGCCTTGCGGGTCTGTCTGTCGGTCTGTCGGTCTGTCGGTCTGTCGGTCGGTCTGTCGGCCGGGCCGCTCGTGTATGCAGAGGTTGCGTTCGAGCGCACGCCCAGATCGACGAGCGCGGCGTCGGTCGCAGGCAGGTCCGAAAATACTCGCAAGTTGAAGCGGTGTAAAAATAGGCGGGCAGGGCGTGTGTGTGTGTGCGAGGTGGTCCACTCCATCCCAGGAACGTAAGGCCGCAAACCTCGGGGCCCAGAACGGTAATTTCGCGGGCTGCTCCAGCGGCGCCAATCGTTCCGAGCGCCAAGCGCCAGTCGCCAACCAGCGCCGGAGTCCGTAGTGTGGTTCGTCCCTCGCACCTTACTACCGCAGTCCCTTAGTACCAGCACCAGCGCCACGCAGCCGACATGAGCAAGAAGGTGGCGGCGCAGCTCAAGAAGCTCCAGGGCGACGAGTGGGACTCGGACAGCGACGCGGACGCCGCGGAGCCCGCCTTCGACACCCAGCGCAGCTTCGTGGCGCTCGACAGCGCGCCCGCCAAGCCCAAGAAGAAGCGCGCGGCGGCCAAGCCCCAGCCGGCCGCCGCCGCCGCCGCGGCGCCCGCGCCCGCCAGCAGCGCCAGCAGCGCCAACGCCAAGCCGTCGACCGTTATTTATTTGGGACGCATCCCGCACGGCTTCTACGAGAAGCAGATGATGGGCTTCTTCAAGCAGTTCGGCGTCGTGCGCCGCCTGCGCCTCTCGCGCAACAAGCGCACGGGCAAGTCCAAGCACTACGCGTTCCTGCAGTTCGACGAGCCGGAGGTCGCGGAGATCGTCGCGCGGACGATGAACGGCTACCGCCTCTTCGACCACACGCTCTCGTGCCACGTCGTGCCGGCGCACGCGGTGCACGAGCGCCTCTTCGCCGGTGCGAACAAGACGTTCAAGCCCGTGCCGTGGGCCGCGCTCGCGCGCAAGGCGCACAACGCCGAGAAGACGTACGAGCAGACGCTGGCGCTCAACAAGCGGCTAGTGAAGAAGGAGAAG
Source organism: Globisporangium nunn (assembly GCA_023334075.1). Classification (NCBI taxonomy): domain Eukaryota; phylum Oomycota; class Peronosporomycetes; order Pythiales; family Pythiaceae; genus Globisporangium; species Globisporangium nunn. The sequence goes on along the minus strand of JAASFZ010000458.1, from coordinate 11,879 downwards.
GCGAAGCGGAAAGCGTTCGAGGCGCTCGGCATCCAGTACGACTTCCCGGGCTTCGCCGCGCAGGTCCCCGCGAAGAAGACGCACTTTGCGTTCGAGGAGTAGAGCGAGCAAGCGAGCGAACGGCAATAGACGAGTATGCGCAGCAGCTAGCAGCAGCAGTAGCATTCCTCCACCGACGTATCCTAAGTTGTACACGTTGTATCACCCCCGGCGCCATAGTGACAAACCTGAGGTCCGCCCTCCATTTCTTCTGTGCTCGTGCGAGGCTCGAGAATGCGAGGCGAAGAAGCGCAGCCGCTGCTCTCGCTGCGCGAGCGCCGGCTCAAGAACCTGCGGAAGCGCGTGACGCTGCGCTCCAAGCGCCTGCGCGCGCACTGGGGCGCCGTCGCCGCCTTCCTGTACCTGCGGAGCTGCGTAGCGCTCGCGAGCACCTGCCGCCGGCTCGCGCCGCTGCTGCAGGACCCCCGCATCTGGTGCGCAGTGTCGGCTGATACTAAAGTATCCAGTGCTGCTATTCACGCGGACAGCCACCCGCGTGCAGGCAGCGCGCGTACGCGAGCGCGCGGACCCAGCCGTTGGTGCAGCTGCTCGGAGAGGAGCCCGCAGCGACGGTGGCGCACGAGCTCCCCACCTCCGCGAGGCTGAAGCTGCAGCGCCTGGTGGGCGACGGGTGCATCGTCGGTTGGCAGTAGCTCGCGTTGCTGGGCTGTTACAGAAGCTGACGTGCTGGTGGAGCGCGTGCGTCAGGTGCACGCGCGGCAGGTGCTTGACCCGACCAACTCGCTGCAGGCAAGTGTCTCCTGAGATAGGAGAAGGACGAGCTGCAGCTGTGTGGGGTCATAGGAAGAAGCTGGCAGCTCATAACCTGGTGCTACAAACAGCGACGGCTGCACGAAGCGGAGCGCGATGCGCACCGCGCAGCTACGCGGCAGGTAGCGCGCACTAGGTGACACTCGCACACACGCACGCACACTCGATGTGAATCTGATTCTGATAAGCGGTTTACTGTGGCGCATAGCGAAAGGTCCGCGAGCTCTGCCGGATGAACGTCGCGATCGCAGTCGTGCTCTGTGGGCTGAGCACGTGGAGCTTCCTGGCGGATCAGAGAGGAGACCCGCTGTCGGCCACGCCGCTGGATCGCCGAGAGCGCACCAAGCACCAGGGCGATCCGCTGAAGACAGTGAGAAAGAAGCACGCGCTTGCATCGCGAGGACTATCATCGGAGCAGATAGAATGCGTTGAGCCTAACTTACTGGTCTACTTTTACCACAGTTCCTCGTGGCGCTGGACTTCCTGTCGCTCGTGACCGTGCTGCTGCTGAGCTTCGGGTCGTCGGGACTTTCAGAGAACGGACTGGGGACCATGGTGCTGCTCGGGTTCCTCCAGTTCGCGGCGATGGTGTTCACGCTGCTGGTGTGGGCGTCGCTCGACCAGATCCTGCACGCCGGTGTTGTGCTGCTCGCGCTGATTCTCAACGCCGTCATGGCGAAGAAGAAGCAGCGCGAGTGCGAGGACGAAGTCGCAACGTTTGTCGGCAAGTACTAGCGCTGACTTGCCGAGCAGAGTCTCCCGAGTACTGCTGCAGCATGGACGACCTTGGAGCGCGCACGCTTGAGTTGTTCGTGCGATAATGAACGTCGGAAGTCGAAATATGTCTGATCCGCTTCTGCGCCAGTCGGAGCTGCTAGAGCGACCACGCGTCGTAGCAGCAGCCAGGCAACCCCGTCGTCCCGCTGCTGTAGATCGGCAGTGTCGGTCGAAGCACGGGGTCAAATACCGCCAAGCGCTTGGCGTCGTCGTCGTCGAATAGCACGCCCGACGCCACCAGCTCGTCCACACTCGTTGTCACCAGCTGCTCGCGCAGATGCCGCTCATCGTCTCGCTCGAGCGGCGCGAGCGGCCGGTTCGCGGCGTCGCGCTGACGCCGCAGCCACTTGGGGTCCACTTGCTTCCTCACCCGACGCACGCGCGCACGTTCGAGCGCTGAGTCCTCGCCTCTCGCTGTCATAGTCGACGATGGCAGCGGCAGCGGGTGCAGCTCGTGGCGCCAGTGGCTCGCGTCCGTCGCAGCGCGCACTTTCTCGTCTTCGTCAAGTTCCGCGGCGAGTGGTGCGTTCTCGGCCGCGACGTCGCGGATGCGGCGCTCCAGGAAGCGAGTCGAGAGCAGCTGCGGCGCCGCCACATCACCTGCCTCGTCCTCTGCTGCTGTTGGTGCTCCTAGCGCGTCATCGCCAGCGGACGGGTCGGCGTTCTCTTTCTCCAGGAACGCGGCGACGCGCTCCGGGTTCAAGAACGCCGGGTGCAAGCGCTTCGCGAGCGGCGGCCGGTTTCGCTGCCAGCCGCTGTCGCCGCCTGCGAGCGCAGCCAGAGGGTGTGCGTGCGGCTGCGGCGCCGAGTGCTGCGGGGCGATGACGATGTCGTCGCTCTCGTCCGCGAAGGCAGCCGAGGCGCCGCTGACGCGTCTCGGACGCGCGTGTGCCGCCAGCGAGAGCGACGATGACGCAAACGCGCCGCGCACCGATGGACGCGCCCGCGGCCTGGGCGGTGGCGGCAGCGGCTGCAGCAGCGCGTCAGCGTTGTCGACTTCGGTGGTCATCCCAGGAAGTTGGCCAAGCTGTTTGAAATGCGAGATTGCATAGCAGGTACTTTATCTTGCATTCGAGTTCCTACTCGGATAATGCCTAAATGAATGCTCATCATCTGCGGACATTTGCTAATTACGCGTCAGGGATAAGTGGGGACCATTTGTCCTCTTCATTGGTTTGTCCACTGTGCATACTATCTGTGCTCCTTACAGCTTCGGGTCGTGATCGGGCGTTGCTGCGGACGTATGCCAGACACTGCCATAGTATAACCTCGCCATTGCATATATTCACTTCCTGCGGGCATCCAACAAGGTACAATGCTCCAGCGTGAAGAGTCAATCTTGCACGAGCGTCTTTCAGCAGAACCGCCTTCCAAACCCAAGCGCGCTGCTGCTACGCACAGCGCGAGGCGAGAGCAATGGCTGTCCGCGCTCTGGCGCGCGCAAACACCAAAAGCATGAGCAACTGCGTTAAGTTCGTTTGAGCGGTTCCTGGCGGAGTAGAAGTCGTCACCTGGGAATTCTGAAAATCTTTCATCGAGAGCGGAAGAGCGACGGCGCACTTGTCTTCCATGACTCTGGTGCTTCTGTCGCGATGTGAAGCCCTTTACCACCTTCTTTTGTAGCATGCCAAGAGTGGCTCCGAGAGCGAGAGCCTTATAGACTCGGACAAAAGATCGACTCACAATACCAGTGCGGTACAGACTGGAAGCGCTCATTGTCTTGCGGGTTCGCCGCGGTTCCAAGCGCCGAGATGTGCCAAGCATTCTCTACCCGTCGTGAGTCCGAACACCTGTAGGTGCCCCCGTAGCTGAGACCTCGTATCTGAGCTCCCGCTTCACTTGGGCCAGCGTGTCATCGAACCTAGTGATGCTGTACCACCAACGAATTACCCCTCAATAGTAGCCTCTGTTTCGCTTCAGATCGCGCCGCGTGTTACTTTGAACAAGATTGGCAAGTAGCAAGTAGCAAAACTAGCGATGCGGCACGTGGCTCTGGCTCTGGCGGCGCTCGCGCTCGCGCTCGGCGGCTCTGGCATCGGCGGCGCGGCGGCCGAGAACCGCTGCGTGCGCTGGCGCGCGACCGGCCGCTGTGACCCGCACGGACAGCGCGAGCCGCACAACGACGCAGGGTGCGAGCAGGAAATCGCGCCAGGACTCTCGGGCTACTGCGAGTGCGAGGGCCGGCGCCGCGTGCGCGAAGTTGGGTGCGACCACCACGCGTTCACGTGCGCGGCCGCGTGCACCGAGGACTCGTCCGCAGACCTCAGCTGTGCGTAGGAGAGATGGAGTGAGAGATCAAGCGAGAGTGCGAGTCGCGATCCTCACACGCCCTTGAGTGTGGCTGTGGACGCGGCAGATCCGGCGGGCTTCGAGTACGTGACGTGCGGCAGCTCGCTCAAGCTCGCACACGAGCAGACGCGCTTTCGCTTGCACTCGCACGAGATCGCATACGGCGGCGGCAGCGGCCAGCAGTCGGTCACGGCGCACAGCGCGCGCAACGACCGCAACAGCTACTGGCTCGTGAAGGAGGGTGATGGCGCGCCCGGGTGCTCCATCGGTGGGTGGGTATTGTCGGCTGCGTCTTCCTCAATAACTCAGTGTGTACTCACACGCATATTCGTACACATGTCGGCGATCGCCAGGGGAGAAGATCAAGTGCGGCGCGACGATCCGGCTTGAGCACGTGATGACGCGGCGCAACCTGCACACGCACGACTTCGGCGCACCGCTGACCAGCGGCCACAGCGAAGTGAGCGGCTTCGGTGTCGCGGGCGAGGGCGACGCGCTCGACTCGTGGGTCGTCGAGTGCGTGGAGAACCAGCAGTGCAGCGCCGCGGGCCAGTGCGAGGACGATGGGCAGTGGAAGCGCGGCGCGCTCGTGCGCTTAAAGAGTCCCGCCACGGGCAAGTACCTCGTCACGGGACCGACGGCGCGCTTCGACGACTCCAACTGCCCGCGTTGTCCGATCAACGGCCAGCAGGAGGTGAGCGCGACGTCCGAGAAGACGGAGAGCTCGCTCTGGTTCGCCGACGAGGGTATCTACGCTTCGCCCTAGACAGTGAGTGAAGGTGTCGCTGTTGACGGCGATGACGAACAGCGCGGCTAAAGAACTACCTCCGGCTCTGAAGCTGACGGCTGTGGACGATCAACAAATGGCTCTGTGGCTCACTTTTCTGATACTGTTGTACTTCATTGCTGTCGTCTCGGCGTTTAGCTCCCACTCACTCGCTCACTCGCCGTCGACTTCGACCTCGACTTCGACCTCGAGGACCTCGAAGCCGTCGTCGTCGAGGCTGAACTGCATGTCCTTGTCAGCCTTGAGAAAGACGAGCGGCACGCCGCCCTGGTTCTCCGGCATGTCGAAGAGCGCCTTGCTGAGACTGCGCTCTTCTTCGTGGAGGAGTCGGACGAACGTGCACCCGCGACCTGCAGCAACGGCGGCGCCGCCGTCGGAGCTCTTGAGTTTCGAGCAGCATGTTGTCACGTCGTGGCTGCCAAAGCAGGCCTCCAGGCGCTCCGCGAGCTGCAGCAAGTAGCACCTGCATGCTGCCTTGTACCACTTGATCGCCTGCGCTTCAAGCTTCAGCAGCTTCGTGAGAACGACACGCAAGAAGGAGTCCGGGTGCACGTCGCCGATCGCGCCTGAGAGCATCTCTTTGAACTGCGTCGCAGTGGATTCGTCGCTGAGCATGTACGACTGCAGCAGCAACAACAAGATGACGTTGTAGCCGTTGTGTCGAATATCAATTCGATGCATTGAAAGTCGATAGGCGACCGCACGTACCGTGGTGAAGAGTGCGGTGAACTCCTTCGCCTTCATCATCGTCTCATGCTCCTGCTTCTTCTGCCCCTGTTCCTCAGCGCGCTTCGAGAGCTCCGACTGGATCGATGCCTGGTTCAGGTCGTTCAGGAACTGTTTCTCCTCCAGATGCGACACGATCCACACCATGCACGCGTCCAGGTTGTGGCCGCACGCAGTGACACTTGCATTCGCATCTTCGCGGGTGAACCCCATCCGCTCCAGGCGCTCGACCGTGAGGTTCACTCGCGGGCGTCTCGAAGTCCCTTCGCCGCTACCTCGTCGACGCCGCGAGTGACGGAGGCTCTGCTGCTCGGGGTAACGAGAGGAAGCGCCACCGTCCGAGTCGTCTGGCACCGTGTTCTGGTTGCGAGGCGTGACTCGTCCTCGCTGCGTCGAGCTCACAGAGGAATCGTCTGAAGATGACGTCGCGTCAGACGCGGTCGGTCGCGTTCGTTTCTTGCCCGACGTCCGGGAAGCGGGCGAACTCGTTGAGCTCGGTGTGGTTCGTTTGACTGGTGTATTCGCAGTCACTGGAGACGACGTGGCCTCAGCAGAACTGGGTAGCGATGGCCGCGCTCGCTTCGGTGATGGTGCGACAGGTTTTGTTTCGTGTAAAGCCGATTGGAGCACGGACGGTAAGCTCACCCCATTTCGCGCACTGTGGTCATCATCACTTGCTTGTGATGGCATCGTCGTGGGAGTTGGTGCTGGTGTGGGTTTTGAAGATTGTGTTGGTGCTGGCGATTGTATGGAGTTCGAGGTTCGCGTCGGCGAAGGTGCTGGTGGGGATGCAGAGACTGTTTTCGGTGCTGGATCTACTTGTGCCAATCTTGACGCTCGTGGTGGCGATGGCTCAGATACCGCGACTGCGCGATGAGCAGCGATGACTGGTGTCGGACGAATGATTTCCGGTTCTGGTATCTCGCTAGCTAGTTTTGCTGGAGACCGACTCGGAGCAGGCGCACTTGCACTCTCGTTACTTAGTGAAGCAGCTGTGCTCGTCTGCACAGTGTTCACCACACATGGAAGCTCTGGCGCTTGCTCTGCTCTCTGGGAAGGATCGCGCGAAGGCCGATGGAGTTCGGGTAGCATCGGCGCTGCAGCTGCACGAGAAGGAAACGTGGTGGGGGACGCCGGCACACCTAATGCGCTACCCGGAGACAGCACCGTTCTGCTTCCTGTCGGCGCCACCTTCGCAGCAGCAGGAGGTGCATGCAGCACCACCTGCGGTCGGTGGAGCAGCGGTGACTGGTGAAACGTGAGGTTGCTGTTGTTGCTGTTGCTGCTGAATCCACTACTGATAGCCCCGATGAGTGCTGTCGCCGGTGGTCGCAGCGCTGACGGGACGACCTGCAGGTGGTCGTATGCCTGCGGCTCAAACTCCAGTTCGACCTGCCGGTGTCACATCCGTCAAGGCTTGCCCATCAAGTACGAGCATCACTTTAAGCAGACATGGTTCGGTCTTACATACCTCATCGACATCGCGGAACATGAGCGCCACCTCCTTCACGGGCACGCCCTCGACCGACCGGCGGTTGAGGCGCAGCAGTCGCCAACCTGTGGCCTATTTGGTTAGTGCGCATCGTTCAGGTGCCTCTCTTCATGCAAAAAACACCGAGCAAACAGGAAACGCACCGCGCTGGACGCCGACGCGCGCGGCTGGCGAACCCGGGAAGACGTACGAGACGACAGCCGCACCGACGCGCTGCTCAAGCGTCAGTCCGAACGAGCGCTCGCTTGGCAGCTTCGTCAGGTGCACGCGTACGCAGCTGCTGCTGCTGCTATTGCTTTTGCTACTGCTGCTGTCGGCGGGCGTCGCGCTCCACACGCCGGCGGCAGCGGCGGCGGTGCTCGGCGACGAGAGCATACACGCTGTGAGGTGCTCGAATGATACCTTGCTGGTCTATTGGTCACTACGCCAGCAGGTCGCGTTGGCGCACTTTACCTGTGTTGGCGACGACCTCCTTTAACGAATGGAAAGCAGCAATTGTGTTTTCGTATTTGCTAATAAAGGTATTCGCATTCTGACTGCTTATTACAAGCTGTGATGTCGAATAGATGATCCAAGAGAGCGACTGGATGCGCTATGACAGGTAAAGCTTCTCACCAACCAACCGTAGACAAGTTGACTGTCTGCAACCCAGCTAGCTCCCCAAGTTCGCAGGGGAAGAAGGAGGAGGAGGCAAGCGAGCAGGAAGCGACAGGTCGGCACTACCTCCAGCAGCAGCAGCATGGGTGTCCCGGCGTTCTACCGCTGGGTGCAGGAAAAGTACCCGAAATGCGTCGTGGACTGCATCGAGAGCCGCGCCGTCGTGCTCGAGGGCGAGCACCACTACGAGCTGCTTGACACCACCGGCCCGAACCCGAACGGCTTCGAGGTCGACAACCTCTTCGTCGACATGAACGGGCTCATCCACCCGTGCGCGCACCCGGAGCACGGCGAGGCGCCCAAGACCGAGGAGGAGATGTACCGGCGCGTCATGGCCTACGTCGACCGCCTCGTGGCGGCCGTGCGCCCGCGTCGCGTGCTTTACCTCGCGATCGACGGCGTCGCGCCGCGCGCCAAGATGAACCAGCAGCGCGCGCGGCGTTTCCGCGCGGCGCAGGAGGCTGAGCAGCGCCAGGAGGTTGAGAAGGAGGCGCTCGAGTACATGCGCGCGCTCGGCCACAAGGTGCCAAGCAAGCAGGAGAAGGCCTGGGACTCGAACGTTATCACGCCCGGCACCAAGTTCATGTCCAAGCTCGCCAAGTATCTGCGCTTCTACGTGCGCGACCGCGTCAACAACAACCCGGCATGGAAGTCCATCAAGGTGCGGCGCTTGTTGTTAAAATATGTGCTATTGCGTAGGATGAGATGGGAGGGGAGTGCTGAACAACTGAGTGGTGCTGCTGACGATTCCCAGGTCATCTTCTCGGACGCGGGCGTGCCTGGCGAGGGCGAGCACAAGCTCATGTCGTTCATCCGCGTGCAGCGCTCGCAGCCAGGGTACGATCCGAATCAACACCATGTGCTGCACGGCCTCGACGCCGACCTCATCATGCTCGGCCTGGCCACTCATGAGGTGAAGTTCTCCATCCTGCGTGAGGAAGTGCTATTCGGCAAGCAAAAGTACGAGCGCGAGCGCGAGAAGCAGAAAACCATCCTCGACGCCAACGGCGTGCCCGACGGCAAGCGCAAGCGCGGCGAGTTTGGCGAGCACGACGGCGACTTGCTCCCCTCGGATCAGAAGCCGCTGCAGTACCTCCACATCGCGACGCTCCGGGAGTATCTGCGCATTGAGTTCGAGGTATGTTTCCGGTACTTGATACTCGATACTCTGGTATGGAGTACTTGATATTTGAGCTAACGCGTTGTGTGTGGCGGTGCTTTTGTCGCGTCGTGCAGCCGCTGTCGCTCGTGCTGCCATTCCCGTACGACTTCGAGCGCGTGATCGACGACTTCGTGTTCCTGTGTTTCTTCGTCGGCAACGACTTCCTGCCGCACCTGCCGTCGCTCGACATCCGTGACGGCGCGCTGGACTTCCTGATCTTGATCTACGCGAAGTTGTTGCCCGCGATGGGCGGCTACCTGACAGATGCCGGTGAGGTCAACCTCTCCCGCGTCGACGTGATTCTCGCGGAGGTTGGTGCCGTGGAAGACATTATCTTTCAACGTCGAGCACTCAAGCAGGAGGAGAACGAGCGGAGACGGAAGTCGCGGCTCTCGAACGAGAAACGCGACCAGCTCGCCGCGGCCGCCGCGAAGAATGACGCTGTGGAGATCGTGAAGAAGCGCCGCATCGACAAGGATGTGATTGCGGCCGACAAGAAGTACGGCGGGATGACTGCTGAGGAAGCCGTGAAGGCGCGCATCAAGGAGAACGTAGAGGCGCAGCTGGAGAAGTACCGCGACGAAGTGCAGGATGTCGTTCGTCTAGGTGAGCCAGGGTGGAAGACGCGGTACTACTCGGACAAGATGAAAGCCGACGACATCGAGCACGGCGGCGGCCGCGAGAGAGTGTTTCAGACCTACATTGAAGGGCTCTGCTGGGTGATGAAGTACTACTACTCCGGATGCGCGTCCTGGCAGTGGTTTTACCCGTTCCACTACGCGCCGTTCGCGTCAGACCTGCGCAACATCGACCGGTTCACGATCTCGTTCACGGAAGGCCAACCGTTCCGCCCGTTCGAGCAGCTCATGGGTGTGTTCCCCTCGGGAAGCAGTCACGCGATCCCGAAGCCATACCGGTGGCTCATGACAGATAGCGAGTCGCCAATCATCGACTTTTACCCGAAGGAGATCCCCGTGGACCCGAACGGGAAAGCGATGCCGTGGCTCTGGGTCGTGCTGCTGCCGTTCATCGACGAGGAGCGGCTCCTGACAGCGATGAAAACTGGGAACGAGCAGCTGACAGAGGCTGAGAAGAAGCGCAACGAACGCTTCGGCCGCGAGATCGTGTTCTTCCACGCCAAGTGTCCCGTGACCGAGTCGCCGCCGACACCCGAAAACCCGCAGGCGCTGGCGAACCCAAAGATCTCCGAGTCATTCAACGGCACGCTGACGTATGTTGAATCGGTCTACTTTCCGATTGGCTGCATCGTACCGAGCCCCGAGAAGTCGCAGCAGCATCTGCAGGACATCCCGAACAACCAGTGCTACAGCTACCAATACCAGCTGCCGCCGCGTTTGGCACACGTGTGCCGCATCCTGGATGGCGCGGAGGTGCCTGCGCCAGTGCTCATCACGCCGAACGACCGTCAGATCTCGATTCCGTTTTTCGGGAAGGCGAACATCAACATTATCGATTTGGCCGGTGCGGCGAACGGTTCGGGGCTGACGAACGTGCGTCAGAACAACTTTGGTGGTGGCGGTGGCCGTGGAGGCGGTCGAGGAGGTGGCGGCGGCTACGGCGGCCGCGGTGGCTACAACAACAACAACAACAGCTACTATCAGCAGCAGCCGCAGGGGAACTACAGCAACAACAACCTGAACCTGAACCGCTACAGCACACCAAGCCAGGGCTCGCAGTACAACCAGTACTTGACGAACGGTTCGGGTCACTGGGGCTCCCAGGAGCCGCGCAACAAGCACGGCCAATACGTCGGACTTAGCGAGGGCAGCTATAACTACAATGGCGGCGGCGCCAGTCGAGGAGGTAGCAGCGACTACCGCAGTAGCAGCAGCAGCAGCAGCAGCTATAACCAGCAGCCTTACCACCACCAGCAGCAACAGCAGCGTGGCAGCTACAACAACAGTGGCGGTCGCGGTGGCTACAGTGGTGGCGGCGGCAGCGGCGGCGGTCGTGGTGGGGGAGGCTACAGCAACAGCGGAGGTGGCTATGGCAGCGGCTACGGCGGCGGCTACGGCGGTAGTAGCTATGGTGCGGGCTCAAGCTCACGTCACAGTGGCGGCGGCTCCCGCATCCAGTCGGCGTTCGGCGGAAGTCTGCAGCCGGCGCAGTCGTTCTCGTCCTCGAGTACTGCTGCTGCCGCGCCAGCCGCACGCAGCATCGAGGCGCTGAAAGCCGGGCTGCGCAACATGCACCAGCAGCGTGGATCGCTGCCGAACAGCGGCAGTAGTAGCCGTGGCGTCGGCCAGCAGCCGCACGGCAACAACTTCACACGCTACGACCGCTAGGCTGTTGTTGTTGTCTCTGCACTCGTGCACCTCGTGTCGACGGTCAGCACCACCACCATCGACGAATTTTCACCATCCATGTAATGCAACAAGAGGGAGCCACGAGCGCAAGTTGGTAGTGACAGGGATCTGTGTGTGAAGAGCGTCGATGCACTCGGTCAATCTCGATGCTAACGGCACACAGTTACCTTTCGCAGACGTTTGGTTGAGTCAGAACGGACAGCCAACTCGCATTCGATCATCTACCTTTATTCTCTTGCCATGCATCTGTATCGTGGTAGCTCGTTGCCTTGCTTTCATTTCATGTGCTCATCTTCGCTTCTTCATCTCGTTGATTCGAACCATTTGCTATTCTGACAGCACTTCACTTCGCCTCTACCTCTGTTATCAACCAGACACACTCGAGTGGTTGGCTTTAGCACTACCGAGACTATTCTTGAACGCACTCGAGCGTTCGAGCTTATTCGAGAAGCTGGTACTGGTAGGAACCTGAGCGGGTACGAGTAGGCACCACGCTCTGCATCAACATCGATAGTAAAGCGTAAGGTAAAACTCATCAAATACATGATCCAAATACGAAAAGAAAACTATCAAAACAACGGTCTAACCAAACAGGTATCTCTCACTATTGGCACCGCGTTGAGCCATGAAATGCAATCGAATCTTGGCACTTGTTTCAAACCAAGCACCGTACTTTGTTGTCCATTCCATTGAAGAGAATGTCGAACGTGTGAGAGCACATCGCTCCACAACGCTTAGCAACAATCGTAGGAAGTAGCTGTTGACATCCCACAGGGATGAAAGCTTTGCTTGTGCACCATCGGGAAGAGAGAGATGAACGAACGGACAGTGTGAATGGACAGCATGTAGTTG
>JAASFZ010000457.1:0-17081 GCA_023334075.1 Globisporangium nunn | reverse complement strand
CACCTTTCACCTCTGATTCGCCAATGCGCTTCGAATCGTTGAGTATGCTTCGCCAACATCACAATAGAGCATTCTATTGGATGTTGCAGTAATACTCAACTCAAGTAGACGTTTTACTTGTCGGAAAAGTGATCATATTCATCAATACAAAATACAGAACAAACTGCGGCTCTCGCTCTTGAAAGCCCTACCCGATAGAATTGCAGTCTTGACGACAACGACGCCAGATTCCTCGTTTCACGAACGACCGCACCTTGATGCAGACAGACAGACAAAACCGCAACCAGCGCAGCCGACAAATTGTTGACGCGGTCTGACGCCGCGGAACGCGCGTTATCGAATGCAGCAGAACTCAGCAAAGCTGCCACGCTGCTGGCAAGCAACCAAACAGGCGGCTTAAGTTCGCGTTGGATTTCGTGTTCGCGTTTAGCAGCAGCAGCAGAACGCAGGAGCGAAGCCACGCGACAGCCACAGCTGGAAGGCAAACGCGTTGCGCAACATGCCGCGGGAACGGCTCAAGAGCGAGCTAGAGGAGGAGCTGCGCGTGCTGCGGCTGGACAGCACACTGGCTGGCGGGAGCAGTCCCGCGAGTCTCGCGACGGTAGACCACAAGAAGGCGCTCCTGCTCGTGTGGTAGCACATCGCGGAGCGGCAACTCGAGACGCCGAGGCAGAGAACTCGCGCCGCATAGACTTGCTCGAGGGTCAGATCAAACTCGCCAAGGCGCTCGAGCAGATGCTGCGCACGTGCTCGAACGTGTCGCTCGTGAGCGGTGACGGGTCGTCGCCGAGATGCTGCTCGAAGACATCGAGCTGTTGTACCGCTCCCTCGACGCGGACTTCCGCGCCAACGGGCTCTACGACACATGCGATGAGTCGATCGGCCACGCGGTCGTTAAGAGCAGGCCGGATTCCAGGAGTAGTAGCAGCAGCAGTACTGTTTGTACCTTGAGTGTGTCGACGTGATCGTGATCCCGATCGATCTGCACGTGTCGGCTCATACTGACGGAAGAGAAGAAGGCACTGCATATTGTACGTTGTCGGCGGTGGCTGCGGTCGTGCTCGCGCTGCGCTTGTCAATCGTGTCGTTTTCAGGTGCGCTCCATGTTAGTCAAAACCATTGAATGAAGCAAATGGGTAGCCAAAGTGTGTTTGTGGAAGGTGATATCGGTAGACTACGGTAAGATGGAATGCGCAGATACCATTCTGATATCGTTACGTCATTTATCCCATTTTAAACTGATTCATTTGACGTGTGGTCAATAAATGTGCTCTCAGCTGACGTGTAAATATTGAAATCGTTTTGGACACCGTGTTTCATCATTGGCCAAAATCGTCGCACTTTTCGATTTGGCCAGCTCATTCTAATACCGGCCCAGCTCATTCTTCACCGACCACCTCATTCCAAACGAAGTGTTGTAGATCTAAGCTTCAGTTTGCGCATTCTGCTAATCGCGTGCTTTTTTGCGCCTCCACATACAAACGCCAACACACGCCACCCATCAATGCCATGCTCGCTAGTGAATAAAGAAAGGGAGCTTTCTGGGCCACTACACCACACACCAACTCAAATCAATTCCGTCGCAGCGCCACCCCACGCCGCCGCCTCCGTCGGCTGCCGATGCTTCGGCGCTCCCTGTCCTCGAGCGGCGTGCGCGCCCTCCAGATCCAGCGCTCGGCGCGCTTCCACGCTCGTGCTCCTGCTTCCATGGCGCGCATCCTCTGCAGCGACCCGATCGACCCGGTGTGTCCGGAGCTGCTGCGCGCTGCGGGCCACGACGTCACCACAGTGCCCGCGGCGTTGAGCCACGCCGAGCTGCTGGCGCGCATCCCGGACTTCGAGGTGCTCATCGCGCGCTCCGGCAGTCGCGTTGACCGTGCCGTGCTCGAGGCCGGCTCCGCGCTCCAGCTCATCGGCCGCGCCGGCACGGGCGTCGACAACATCGACATCGTGAGCGCCACCAAGCAGGGCGTGCTCGTCATGAACACGCCGTTTGGCAACACGATCTCCGCTGCGGAACTCACGGTTGGGCTCATTACGTCCGTGTCGCGCCTGGTGGATGCCGACGGCGCTGCGGCGATGCCGGCACGCCACTCGGAGATCCACGGCAAGACGCTCGGCGTCATCGGTCTCGGACGCATCGGCCGTGAGGTCGCGACGCGCTGCAACGCCTTCGGCATGAACGTCATCGGGTACGATCCGATCCTGTCGAACGCGAGCGCCAAGGCGCACGGCGTGGAGCCCGTGTCGCTCGCCGAGCTCTTTGCACGCAGCGACTACATCTCGCTGCATGTGCCGCTGAACGCGAACACGAAGCAACTTGTGAACGCCGAGCGCCTCGCGCTGTGCAAGGATGGTGTGCGCATCGTCAACGGCGCGCGCGCCGGACTGATCGACCACGCGGCGCTGCTTGCGGCACTCGAGAGCAACAAGGTCGCAGGCGTGGCGTTCGACATCATGCCGCCGTCGCCGGCGCCGGCGGTCTGGACCTCGCTGCTGGCTCACCCGAGTGTGATCGTGACGCCGCACATTGGCGCGCTGACTGCGGACGCGCAGCAGAAGGTTGCGCGCGACTTGGCGTACAAGGTGAACGATGCGCTGGCGGGCAAGTCGTTCTCTGGCGTCGTGAACGCGCCGAACATCGACTTTGGTCGGCGTGAGGAGCACCTGCCATTCCTGTCACTCGCGGAGAAGCTCGGCAGCATGCAGGCGCAGCTGCTGGACGACAGTCGCCTCTCACGCGTGCTGGTGATCTCGGAGGGCCGCCACGTGACGTCCTCGGATCTGTCGGGGCAGCTCGTGAGCGGTGTGCTCAAGGGCTTGCTGTCGCACATGCTGGAAGAGGAGGTGACGTTCTCGAACGCTCGGCAGATCGCGGAGGTGATGGGTATCCAGTGCGTCGAGCACAAGCACGAGGAAGTGAGCAAGAGCAGCTTCTCGAACCTGCTGACTGTCGTGTTCGAGAAGGAGAACGGCAAGTCGCGCCGGATCACCGGCACCGTGTTCGGCAAGGACCAGCTTCGTCTCGTGGCGTTCGACGACCTCACAATGGACGCAATCCCGAGCGGCTCGATGCTCATGTTCTACAACAATGACGAGCCGGGTGTACTGCATTCGGTCACCTCCGTGCTTGCGAAGAACCAGATTAACATCGGATGCTTCGGTCTGGCGCGTCAGCAGATCGGCGCGGACGCCGTGGGCGTGCTGAACGTCGACGAGGCGATCCCGGACTCTGTCGTCGAGGAACTCGAGGCGCTCAGCCAGGTCTCGAATGTGCGCCGCGTGAACTTGCTGGAGCTCAATACGTCTGGCTCCGGTAGTGTGTGGGCGAAGTTCCTCAAGCCCAAGAGCGACGTCGTCGCAGCTGGCGCGTCGGACGAGGATGCGGACGATGTCAAGGTGGTCGGCTCTCGCAACAAGAAACCGAACCAGAAGCCGGGGTCGCCAAACTTTGGCTCGGGGCCGTGCAAGAAGCGTCCGGGGTACTCGCTTGACAAGCTGTCGGACATCGTACTTGGTCGCAGCCACCGCTCGGTGCTCGGCAAGGGACTTTTGGAGGAGGCGATCGTTCGCTCGAAGCGTGTGCTGAAGCTGCCGGACGACTACGAGCTCGGGATCGTGCCGGCGTCCGACACAGGCGCGTTCGAAATGGCGATGTGGAGCATGCTTGGTGAGCGTCCTGTGGATATCTGCTTTTGGGAGACGTTCGGCCAGGGCTGGTTCAAGGACGCGACCACGGAGCTGTGCCTGGACAACGTGACCGAGATCAGCGCGCCGTTCGGCGAGCTCCCGGACTTGTCCAAGGCGAACTTTGACCACGACGTGCTTTTCACGTGGAACGGCACGACAAGTGGCGTGAAGGTGCCGAACGGCGACTGGATCCCTGAGGACCGTAAGGGACTCACGTTCAACGACGCGACGTCGGCAGCGTTTGCGATGGACATGCCGTGGAACAAGATCGACGTGTGCACGTTCAGCTGGCAGAAGGTGCTCGGCGGCGAAGGCGGCCACGGCGTGCTGATTCTGAGTCCGCGCGCTGTGGAGCGTCTGGAGTCGTTCGTGCCGGAAGGTCGTCCGATCCCAAAGATCTTCCGGATGACGAACAAGAAGACGGGAAAGCTGATGAAGGGCATCTTCGAGGGCAGCACGATCAACACACCGTCGATGCTCTGCGTGGAGGACTACGTGGACGCACTGCGCTGGGCGGAGAGCGTCGGAGGCATGGAGGGTCTCGTGGAGATCTCGCACCGCAACCTGAAGGTGGTGGAAGACTTTGTCGAGGACAACTCGCGTTGGATCAAGTTCCTCGCGTCGCGCAAGGAGATTCGCTCGAACACGTCGGTGTGCCTGCAGTTCCCGACGCTGAGCAAGGAGCAAGTAAAGCAGCTCACGAAGCTGCTGGAGCGCGAGAACGTGGCGTTCGATATCAACTCGTACCGCGACGCTCCGCCGGGCATCCGCATCTGGTGCGGCGCGACGGTCGAGACGAAGGACCTCGAGGCGCTCATGCCGTGGATCAAGTGGGCGTACGCGGAAGTGAAGAGCGCAGAGCAGCAATAGAGTGCGGCAACGCGATGGTGACTCGGCGCCCGGGAACGAGCGAGTGCTCGTGTGTCTGTACGCCCCAGCGCCACGAGCGACAAAAACGACTCGGTTCCTCTGGCGCTGCAGTCTACAACACCAAGTTCTGTCTGTGAGCGCGCGAGCGTCTCCGATCGTGACCTTCTTCAGATGATGGTGCTCCTTCTCCTCATAGCAAACGAATGAACTCTGCTTCTGATACAGATAAGCTTCTGGCTGTACTCGTGGCCACTCCCACAAACACTAGTCCCGACAGAAGCGCTGTTGAAAGCTGGCATGTTCACAGCCTGTTAGTGTACAATGCTGAGGATCAGTGGACTCTCCTCCTAATTCCGATTGCTCGAAACCAGCCAAAAACGCTCGATGCGGCGCGGAGGAGGAGGAAGTGGTGGTAGCCACGGCGCGTGGCGTCCGCCGCCGACGCCCTTCCACCCGCCGCCGCCGCCGCCGCCGATCCCGAACTTTCAGCCGACCGCAGCGGCGCGCGCTGACGTGACCGCGTTCGTGGAGGCGCTGCGCAGCAGCCGCTCGCAGCCGACGGCACCTCCGAACGCGCTGAGTGTCGGCGCTGCCGTCCACGCAGTCTGCGCGCACTTCCGTACGTGGCTGTTGTCGGCGCTCCGGGCTGTTTAGATGCATGACTTTGCTAACCATTGCCGCGTCTCGCGCTGCAGAGGTCAGCAGCGTGGAGGAGCTCGTCGGGGTTGCACCCCTGCAGCTGCCCGCGCTGCGCCAGCTGCACGTGCTCAACCAGCGTGTGTGGACGTTCGTGTCGTGCTTCGTGCAGACGCGGCGCATCAACACACTCTACGAGTGCTTCCAGGCGTTCTTGGCGCAAGAGGGCGTGCGCGACTTCCACGAGCTGCGCATCGGCAACTCGTTTCTGCACACGGAGGCGGTGCAGGCGCTCTACCACGCGCCCACCGCCATGCTTAATGTCTCGACACGCGACATCCTCACGCACCTGCGGCAGTTCGAGGCGATCCTCGGCCACGATGCGTTCCGCCACTCGTCACACATCGACCGCAGCCAGTTCCTGCAGTACCTCTCGCAGCAGTACCGCCAGCCGAACGTCGAGGCGCTCGGGGTCTCGCTCGACCCCGCGGGCTTCGGCGTATACATTTCGCTGCTGCGCCGCCTGGCGAACCAGGAGACGAAAGAGATGAAGGCGCTTGAGCAGGAGTTCCAGAAAGGGATCGCAGAGAAGGTTTTCGAGCTGACGAAAGAGAGGTTCAGCGCCGAGAACCGCAAACAAGCACTCGACGAGCTGCTCAAGACGCATGCACTCACTGCTGGCAGTGACCTGGAGGTGGCAGGTGCCAGCAGCGACCGATGGAAGAAGTTCTCGGCGCCAACGTCGTCGTTGTCGCTTGAGATGCTTAAGCGCGTGACCGACATTGACGTGTACCTCGACAACGTGCTGCGTCGAAAAGCAGCCGCCGGAGCACGCACGAACCAGAAACAGATTTCGTCCCAGGAGATAGCGGAGACAGACCTCAAGATCCGGAACCAGCTTACTCGGTTCCTTGTAGCGACGCAAAAGAGCAAGCATCACTCGCGCATCAAAGTCGTGACGTGGGTACTCTGCGGTATCATGGCCAAGATCCACTCGCTGCTGCTGCATGATGACAAGCTGCCAGATGAGAAGGCTCGAGTCAGGGTCGAAGATGATGACGACGATAGTAGAGGCGGTGACGATGAAGAAAGCGGCCAGAAGAAGCGGACGCGACAGGAAGAAGACGACGACGCCGAGAGCGACGATGAGTGCGACTGCTGTTGCGTGGGGAAAGACACATGCAAATGCTCCTGCTCGTGCGAGTGCCACTCCAACTCGAGCGACGAAGATGAAGAGCAGAACAAAGAAGCGAAACCTGCGACTGCTGCTGGCAAGTCCACGAATGCTGTAAAGTTTGTGGACGCAGCGGGGAAATCGAAAGCATCCGTTACCAGCAGCACGTCGATGGACATGAATGCCATGAAGCAAGAGGTGGCGCAATATCTTGCGACCTACTGCGAGAGCAATGAGATCGAGTCTCTCGAGCAGCTGCTCATGTGCTTTATCTCGCTTGAGATCCACTTGCAACACGCTGGTAATGGACGCCTCGACCGATCTGCACTCGAGCTTGTCTTGGATTTGTGGAGTGATGGCGCCAACAAGGACAAAGTGTGGTACCAGTCGTTTGAGCGTCTCATCGACGAGTCCCAGAGTTCGAGTCACACAAGCAGTAGCCGATCAGCTGCAGATCGTGAGGAAGTGGCAAGGTTCATCCAACAATGCTACTCATCATTGTGCGGCACGGTATCGTCAGCTCGGATGCCCAAGAGCGAGATGCTTCAACTGCTCATGGCTCAAACGCGCAGCGAATTTGGCTACGATGCGGTCGAGGAACTTGGCGGAGATACGGCGATGGCAGCGCTGGTGGAGGAGGCGACGCAGTCGCAGAGCACCAGTGAGCAGCATGGACTCGTCAGGTACTCGAGTGCACTCCTTCCAGCTAGTGAGGTACAGAGCGATGCGAATTCGGAATCTCCAGGTGAGTCTCTACGGTCAAAGAACACCGAGGCGGCGATTGACGCGCTGCGTCATTGCCCATACCTGGTGGATATTGCGCAGTGCACACAGTGGCAACAGCGCTTTGCGCCGAGCTGCGGCTCGTTGCGCTCATTTATCCGCACGCATGAGATGATCCTCCTTGATCATGCGTCATTGATGTTCTTGTTTTGCTGGAACGGCGTTGTGATGCGCGTGGACGAGTCGTCAACACCGTCCGCGCTGGAGTTGCTAATCAGTGGTGCAGACAGCAACGAGCCGCACTCGTCTTCTTCAATTGTCCCTCCTCCGGCATTCAACGTCGCTGTTCATCTGGTGTCGATGCTTGTGAAGTGCGGCGGGCAGCAGAATTATCCGAAGCAGCTTCTCCAAGCGCATCTCCGGGAGTTGTTCTCGCTGGTGGTCAAGAAGGCGACTGGAGCTGACGCAATGGCGCTCGAGCGCTACGTGCTTGACATCCTGCTGGTTGTGCCACTCGAACTAGCAGATTTCGTGTACACGGTGATCGTTGATGGTGCTGCTGTGGGAGTCGGAGAGCGCGTGACAGCACGAGACAGATTTGCAGATCGCGTGTGGGACGCGTGCAGAAGTGACTTCGAGAGACGAGCACTCGCTACGATCGCCGAGAACAGCAGCAACAGTAGTAGCAACAGCAGCATCGTGCTGTGGGCGGACAATTTCCGAGCGCGCGTGCACGACAACCGTGAATCAAGTACGACCGACTCAACGACGGAGGTGGTGAGAATCGTTGATACTGCTCGCGTATCCTTCGACACCAACGAGCAATCAAGCGCTCTGGTGTCGCCATTGGCAGAGTCGGAGACCCAAGCGACTATTGCTGATCAGTTCAACCGCGCCATCCAGGAGTCTCATCATCAACTTACGCTGGAAGGGAGCGACACAGCTTCTACTCTCGCAGTGCCACAGTCGGAGTCGTGCCAGGCATGCATCGACCAGATCAGAAAAGAGCAATTTGGTATCGGCTTGGAGATTCAGGACGAGGCGACGTCGACTGTACTCGCGATCCAGCAACAGCGCCTCGAACGCGCGCTGAAGCGTCTGAGTGATGAGCTGTACAGTGAGAACACGCACTTTGTGCTAGAACTGCTGCAGAATGCGGACGACAATGACTACAGCACTAATGTGCGCGCCAAGGGCGAATTCACGCTCACGAGCGACAGACAAGTCGTCTTCTACAACAACGAACGAGGGTTCACGCGCGCAAACATCCAAGCAATCTGCGACGTCGGTGCATCAACAAAGTCTGCGCGCGACTCATCTGCAAGTATCGGCAAGAAGGGCATTGGCTTTAAGAGCGTGTTCAAGATCTCCGACAGCCCAGAAGTGCACTCGAATGGCTTTCATATCCGTTTCCACGCCAAGAACGAAGCACATGGCGGTGGCTTGGGCTACATTCTCCCGTTCTGGATCGAAGCCGAGTCCGAATGGCAGCTACGACAAGGCACGACGTTTGTGCTTCCACTCAACCAAGTGTCCGTGCAGCATGTTGACGAGATTTCTGAGTCACTCATGACTTTTGAGCCCTCGATTTTGCTGTTCTTGCGGCGGATCCAGGAACTCTGTATCTCCGACCAAGTTCACAGCCAGAAGCTCCACTTCCTGAAAGAGGGGGTAATGCGAAGCAGCGGGCACCAGATAGTTCGGCTCTTCTCACAAGTAAGTAGCCGAAACAAAGGGTCTGCTGGATCAACCACCGATCGAGCGGTTGTTTCGCAGCAGGAGTGGCTTGTGGTCAAGACGTGCCTCGAAGCACCCAGTGTGTTCTCTGGAGATGATGGTCAAGTTCGAGAGACGGAGATCGCAATAGCTCTTCCACTGGATGGCAACGACGATGTCGATCGCGCGCCGCTGCAGCAAGTGTTCGCGTACCTCCCGCTGCGCTCGTACGGGTTCCGCTTCGTCATCCAGGGTGACTTCGAGGTGCCAAGTTCTCGCGAGGCGATTGTGAACGGCAGCGAGTGGAACCAGTGGCTCGTGTCCCAGATTCCCAAGCTCATGGGGCGGGTGGTAGCGTCCTTCGTGGATGAGTTACAGCGAACAAGCAGCAGTGCCGTGTCTCGCATCACGCATCTACTGTCACTGCTCCCGCTTGAAAGTGAGATTCAGGCGCCGTTCCGCAGCATCGTGCGTGACGCGATGCGCGAGGTGAGCCAGACACCATTCCTACCAGCTGAAAACGCAGCATCGTCGCTTGAACTTGTCAAGCCAATGGAGCTCCTTGACGCGTGGGAAGCAGTGCAAGACGACGAGACGTTGGAGGTGCTTATTCACGATGAGTCACTGTTGGTGTCGACATTGAAGAAGAAGCTGCTGCTCGTTGAGCTGTCCAAGCTGGTGTCGCCACAGCAAAAAAGCCTTCTTCGGATCGAGAAACTGAAGGCATCGCACATTTTGCAGCTCTTGGTGCATGCTCCTGCGAAGGATGACGTGCAGTGGGTTGTGAATATGCTGCGCGTGCTGTGTCGGCTTTGGAAGAAAGATCGGCATGCAGACCTGCTTCTACAAGAGCTCCGACTGATCAAGTGTTTCCCGCTCGAAAGCGAAGTAACGACACCAAAGTGGGTCTCGCTGGCGGAGATCGGCGATGCACTGTTCCTAGCGTCGGTGAACGAAAGCGAGAGAACGCGTGGGTCACCGAGCAGCCATGCCTTCTATGATGACCTGCACGTGCTAAGGAACGACTTTTCGGTGGCTGTGAGCAAGATGGCGGACGTGCGAACGTTCCTGGTCGCTCAAGTAAAGGTGAAGAGGATCGAGGACCATGATCTCATCGCCCATCACATTCTGCCGAAGATGACTGTTCATGAAGGATCATTTGGAGCACCTCGCGACGGTGGCAAGGCTCGCTTGCCATCTGAGCAACGGACTCAACTCGGTCAATACTCAAGGTTCATAGCGTCACATTTGCTTCAGTGCGCCACCGACTGCTCCTTAAAGAGTGAGATCCGAGCGAGCATGCGCATGTGGACATGCGCCGAGATGTTGGTGCCGGCCAGTGCATCGAATCTCTATGTGCTGTTACCGACTGCTGCGAAAGAGATGCCGAATCTGTCGAAATGGTTGTGCGAGAGAGTTCGAGAAAGCGAAAGCAACGTCGAGTCGTTCGATCTTGTTGCTTTCGACTCGTCAGATGCAACAGAATCTGGAGAGGATGCGCTCAAGAAGCTATTCATCGAGACGCTCAATCTGCCAGTGCTGTTGGATGTGGTGGACATTCGAGCCGTGCTCGCTTTCAAGCACATCCTGAAGTGGCTTCAAGCGGAGAAGAACTCGAAACTGAAGGAGAAGCTGTCAGAGGAGCTCGCTCAGTATCTGAACAAACACTGGCCAACGACAATGGGAGCGAATCAGAGCAAGAGCGGCAACGACGCAGGGACAGAAATGGTCGATCTGCTACGGAAATCCAAGTGGCTCAGCGGATCTGACGGCAAGCTCCATCGCCCGGACAAACTCTGGATCCCGACACCTGCATTCAAGGCGCTATTGGCAGATGCGGGCGTCCCGTACACGCATGTCTCGTGGACGAACGAGCACTTTGCCTCCGACGTTTTGCACCTCAAGCAGACGCCGACACTCAAGGACGCTCTCGATGCGCTCATGCGTCTCGCACAGCGAGAGAACAAAGTGAGCGAGCTCAGCGACATTCGCAGGATCTACACGTTTTTGTCGGAGCAGGCGGAGCTGGCTCCTTCGAGCGCTGCGCAGACGATCAAGCAGACGTTCAGTGATCATCCGTTGGTGTTCGCGTCACGCGTTGAGGCCAAGGGTGGTGGCGGTGGCTTCTTCGCGATCAAAGACGTCGTGTGGTCTGCGACCTCGTGCGCGAGCCATCTTGTCCCGTTGGAGCAGTCCTATCCAAAGACGCTTCGACCGTTTTTCACTGAAGTGTGTGGAGTGGAGCGCAAACCATCCGTCGATTCGCTCTGCGAACGTCTGGTGCAGATGCAAAAGCTTCCGTATCAACAGGACTTTAAGAAGAGATGGAAGCGCGAGATGCTGCCGATTTTCCAGTTTTTTGCCAAGCAGATCAAGAAAGTAGCACTCCCGAAGCATGAGCTCCGACGAATCCGGAAGGTGCTCAAGGTTACTCCTTGGATGCCCACAAGCAGCGCCAGCGGCGTGTCGTGGTGTTCCAGCAAAGATGAACCGATTGTCTGCGAGTCCGACGAGGAGCTGGAGGTGCAGAAACTCGTGACAACTCTGCGAAAAGAGTGTGGTTTGAGTCTCCAGAGCGAAAATATACGACTGGCCAAGCTGGATTCGGGTTTGCTGGAGGAGCTGGAGCCGCTTGTCAAGCTCGCGAAGATCCGGTCGCTGACAGCGCATGCTGTGTCTCATCCGAGCGTCTGGTGCGATTTGGTTGCTGAGGCAGTGGGAGTTGCTGATGGCATGCCTTCGACGGCGAGTTCCAGCTCGAGAAAGCGTGTCCACAAGCTGCTGAAGAGACTTGTGCTCATCTGGGCCAAGACGTTTGCGGCCAACCCGAGCGTGTGGATCAAGACGGACAAGGACTTTCAATCGAAGCTACAGCAAAGCGCGATTTTCCCAACGCTTTGCGAAGAGGTTGCGCACTTCGTGAAGCCCGCGGACATGTACATCAACGACCAGACAGAGCTGGCGAAAGAGAGCTTCAGTACGGGACAACAACCAGCCTTGTCGATCCTGTCGTTGTTCCCGTGGAGCTACCTTGTCGACACTGAGAAGAACCGCAGCGATGCAGCGCAAGTGCGAGACTTCCTGCTCTCGTTCTGCGGTGCGCAGTCGTTGAAGGCACAGCTGGTGTGTGATGTGAGCGTGCTGAGCTCACATCAGAAAGAGAGCACGTTGCTTCGTGCGATGATCCAGCAGAGTCTGAATGTGGCGCAGCGGTTCCTGTTCCACCACCACCGCGAAGAGTACGACACGCTACCGCATACGGAGATTCTGGAGCTTGCGCATGAAGTGAGATGTGTCGTCCTGCACGACGTTGAGGCGCTCCAAGTGATCCATCGCGTCGGATCGCACTTCAGTGTCCGACAGCTGCTCACTTCATGCTATTTAGACACGAAGACTTCGGTGCTGTACGTGGTTGCAAACAGCGACAGCGAAGAAGACGAGTGGAGTGGAAGACTTCACGAGGTGCTCATGGAGGTCTGTCGCAAGTGGCTTGGGCCACAACTCGCTGCGAGCGTCGCGAATCTGCTCTACCTCGCGTCGATGCAGCCAAGCGCCGAACTGATGGAGAAGTGGCTGGTGGACACACAGCTGCTAGCACCGATTGATCCGGATCAAGCAGGGCCTCTATGGGCTCCGCCACCCAGCAATCGCAGTGCAGATTCACCACCATCTGAAGAGCAATCGACGAAGAAACGCTCGTATTCCTCCTTGGAGGACGGCGAGGTCGAGGAAGATGACGCGAACCTGTTGCTGCCGAAGCGTGTGCGCTCGGGAACTGAGCAGCTCTGGACGTCCACGAACAGTGGCAGTGGGATTTTCCCGCCGTTACCTCCGTCCGACGGTCTGTCAAGCCACCAGAGCGCAGGTGTGCGTCCTCCGCCGCTGGCACCTCCGTTACCTCCTGGGGGACTGGTTGTGCCGCCTCTGCCTGGTGCTGCATCGCAGCACTTGCTTCAACAGCAGCAACAGCAACTGGCTAACGGCGTTCCGTTCCAGCCGCCGCTCCCGCCGCTCCCACCCCCGCCGAGCCGCAGTGTGGACCAAGTGGTGCGCGCAGGCAACGCGTTGAGCAAGGAGGAGCGCGCGGGCATCGGGCGCTGGGGCGAGGAGTACGTGTTCAAGCAGCTAGTGGCGCGCCACAAGGACGACGCCGACGTGACGGTCGAGTGGGTGAACGAGCACGAGGAGTCGGGCAAGCCGTACGATATCACGGTGTCGGCGCGCGGCAAGGTGGTCGAGTACGTCGAGGTGAAGGCGACGCGCACGATGGAGAAGGCCGTGTTCGAGATCAGCATGAACGAGCTGGACCAGGCGGCGGTGCACGGCTCGAGCTACTGCATCTACCGCGTGTTCAACGCCGGCAGCGACGCGCTGTGCCGCGTCGTGCGCATGAAGAACCCCGTGGCGCTCGTGCGGCAGAAGAAGGTGCAGCTCGCGCTGGTCATGCAGTGAGCCGCTCGGGTCTGCCGGAGACTTGCATCAAATAGACGCTGCATTTGCATTTTTGGGGGAAAAATCGACGCATCGGTTTGCAAAACCAGGATAACCCGCTTCTCCTTTTCGCTGCGTTCGTGCGACCAAGGCCAGAAATCCGAGCAAGATATGGCGACGCCTGCTTCCCCGTCAGCTGCGCCGCCCGCTGCGCTGCCCGCGGGCTGGGTCAGCAGCAGCGAGTGGGGGCCGCTGACGACGCTGCAGGCGCTGCTGGTGGCCGAGGAGCAGGTCGGCGACGGCGAGCGCGACCGCAAGCAGGCGGACCAGACGCTGGCGCGGCAGCTCGCGAGCGACGAGCTGCAGGCGACGCTGCAGGCCGCCAGCGTGGCGCAGCTGGACCTGGCGCTGGCGCACGACGCGCTCGCGGTGGAGCGCAAGCCGCACAGCCTGCTGCTGCTGCTGTACGTTCGTGCGTAGCGGCGGCGGCGCGATGGGTTGGCGCTCGCTGATCCTCTGCGCCTCGCTTGTGCCTTTTCTCCTCGCAGCGCCACCAAGGCGGCCAAGATGGACCACTGGCGCACGCGCCGCGTGACTTCCGAGACGCGGGCCGAGTTCCTCGCAGCTGCGGCGCTCTTTCTCAGCCAGATCTCGCACTTCCTCTACCAGGTGCCCGTGTCGGTCGCGTCACGGGACATCGCTCGAGGTGCGAGAAGCGCATGCTCTTCTCGCTACCTGTGGGTGGAGATGAACTGAAAGCAGCTTTGTGTGTGCGCGCGCACAGTGAGTGCGCTGTGCGCACAGTACTTGGCGGCGGCGGTGGACCTGGACCAGAGCATCAAGACGATCTTCCCGCTCAAGGCGTTCCTGCGCCGCTTCTCGCAGCACGGCCACACAGAGCTCACGCCGCTGCACGGCCAGTTCTTCTATTTATGCCTGCACGCCAAGTGCTACTCGGCGGCGATGGAGATCCTCACCCAGTGCGTGCCGTCGCAAGAAAAAGCGTCGTGACGTGGGTTGCTCGTTTGCTGGCTGTCTAACTTGCACACGTGCGTCGCTCTGTTGAATAGACCGCTCTTCGAGATCCACGGGCAGCAGAACCTTGTGAGCGCTGTGGACTTTGAGAGCTACGCATACTACGGCGGGCTGCTCTACGTCGGCCAGAAGCGTTTCCAGGAGGCGATCGAGTTCTTCACGCTCGCGATCACGGCGCCCGCGGTGTCGTTGAGCGCCTTCGTGATCGAGGCGTACAAGAAGCTCGTGCTCGTGACGCTGATCCAGACGGGCGAGCTGCCGGTGCTGCCCAAGTACACGCCGTTCGTGGTGTCGCGCCACGTCGAGTCGCACTGCAGCGCGTACACGGAGCTCGGGAAGGCGTTCAAGGGCGCCAAGGACCTGCAGGCATGTGTGGCGGTGGTGGAGAAGCACGCCACCACGTTCATCAGGGACGCGAACCTGGGGCTCGTCAAGCAGACGCTCGAGGCGCTGCGCCGGGCAAAGCTGCTGCAGCTCACGCGCACGTACGTGACGATCTCGCTGGAGGAGATGGCGGCCGCGGCAGGCTGGGATGCCGGCGAGAGCGCGCTCGCGGAGAAGGCGTTGCTGGGGCTCGTGGCGAAGGGCCAGCTGCGCGCCGTGGTGGACAAGCAGCGCGCACTCGTGCGCTTCGTGCTGGACGAGGACGAGGACGGCGACGGAGAGGCCGGCGAGCGCCTGTACCGCCTGCAGCGCGAGATGCAGAAGCTGCTGCTCGTGTCGTCGCAGCTGCGCGCGATGGACGCCGAGGTGGTGACGAGCGCCAAGTTCCAGAACCGCCTGCAGAAAGACAAGGAGCGGCGCCGCGGCGGCAACCAGCAGGGGGACGCGACGGGTGGCGACGCGCGCCTGCCGCTCGGCGCCGGCGGCATGGACATCTTCGAGTAGCAATGCAATGTATTGCATTGCATTGCATTGCATTGCTAGTAGCTTGCAGGCATCGCACATGGCGTCGATGTGAGTTCGACAATGTCGTCACTGAAAACCTCTTGAAAAGAATGCGATTCGCCATTCCGTAAGATAGGAGGAGCTGCCAATCTGTGGCTCTGAGCCATTCCCACACTCGCGTCAACGTCAGGAAGCAAGCTGCTCAGGCGCGACCCACTCGCCCCACCTCTCTCTGCCATGGCCGACACCGCGCTCGGCTACTTCGCGCACCTGCAGCAGGTTTTCACCGCCGCGCCCGCGCCGCTGCAGGCGCTCGCTGCCATCGGCGGATTGCTTGTGGCGCGCTTGGTGCTGCAGCTGCTCGGCGGCTTCTACGCGTTCTTCCTGCGCCCGAGCAAGGCGCTCAAGAAGTTTGGCCAATGGGCGATTGTCACAGGCGCCACCGACGGCATCGGCAAGGCGCTGGCGATCGAGCTCGCGCGCAAGGGCTCCAACGTCGTGCTCATGAGCCGCACGCAGCAGAAGCTCGAGGAGGTGCGCGACGCGATCCTTGCCAAGTACCCCAAGGTCCAGGTCGAGATCCTCGCCGTGGACTTCAGCAAGATCGACGAACCGAGCGTGCGCGCGTCCATCAAGGCGGTCATCGACAAGGTGCAGGATGTTGGTGTGCTCTTCAACAACGTCGGCGTCTCGTACGACTTCCCGGAGGTTCGTTGGTGTGCGCCAGTTGCTACTTTCTGTAGAGCTGTCTGCTTGCTCGCACATACCACACACCGTCAGCACTGACATTTGTGGCGTCATGTTCATGACTTCTTGTAGTACTTTGACCAGCTCTCGGACGAGCGCATGGACCAGCTGATCAAGCTGAACGTGACGTCGACGACGGTCATGTCGAAGCTCGTGCTCCCGGGCATGGCGCAGCGCAAGCGAGGCGTGGTGGTGAACTTGAGCTCGGGCTCCGGCCGACTCGTCGTGCCGCTGCTGAGCCAGTACTCGGCGACGAAGCAGTACGTGGAGCAGCTCACGCGCTGCCTCGCGGACGAGTACAAGTCCAAGAACGTGCAGATCCAGTGCCAGGTGCCGATGTTTGTGTCCACGAAGCTGGCGAAGATCCGCCACGCAACCTTCATGGTGCCGTCGCCGGCCACGTACGCGCGCGCCGCCGTCGCGAACCTCGGCTACGAGACGATCGTGTCGCCGTACTGGCCGCACGCGCTCCAGATCTGGGCGTACTCGAGCGCGCCGGTGTGGCTCATGAGCAAGGTGCGTCTTGGGCAGTTCATTTGTGTTGTCTGTGGAGGGAGCCGACTGTGCTCACACGGGGGTGTTGCGTCATTTGGCTGCAGATGGCGACGATCACGCACCTGTCGCTGCGCAAGCGCGCGCACAAGAAGCTCGAGCAGAAGAAGAACGAGTAGGACGTTGTTCGATCTCGATCTCAGAGGCAGCTCATTTTGCTCTGCGGATACTCCCCGCTACAGCGCCTGATGTGTGCGTGCGTGCGTCACTACTGCCAACCGCTCGTGGCGATGGCGGCGGTGGCGGTACCCTCGGTCAAACGCGTGCGCGACGCAGCTGAGCGCACGTCAGAGATGCACGCTGGCGTTGTCACCAATGAATTAAGTGTTGTTGTCCATCTGTGTGGGCCACACAAGGCACGTGCGGGTCTCGTAAGCTCCCTTGTTGACTCAATCATCAAAGCTCCGACGTGTGGTACGCGTGCTACGCTCTGTACGTCAACTTGGCCTAGTTGACACGCGGACGCTACCACGCGGACGTGCGCCTTCGCGCTGAACGGGTCCAACCTCTGCCACGTCCTCGGTGACGACGACCTGTAGCGCGAGATCTCTCGTCGTGAGTATCTGTTGCGGGTGCTCGCGGTTAGTTGAGCGAGTGCTCGTTCATCAGGTAGATGTTG
>JAASFZ010000456.1:0-17117 GCA_023334075.1 Globisporangium nunn | reverse complement strand
TAATCGAGACGTACAAACACCTCTTCTGGGACTGCAAACACAGCATTGCGATTTGGACCCCCGTCCTCCATCAATGGCACCGGACCCTAAAACGACCGATAACATGGGAGAACACACTCTTCGGACTCGACCTCCCACTCACGCGCAGATGGCAAAAACACCACGAAGGCATACTCCTCGCCTGGAACATCACACGAGGCATCGTCTTCACACTCGTCTGGCAGAATCGCAACAGCTTCAAACACCAAAGAGAGCACCCTCCTGCACCCCACAGTCAACTACCACTGATCGACAGCCGCCGGCAACTCCACCTCCGACACGCACTCAAGACCGCGAACAAAACCGACAACACCAAGCTACGCGACGGCATCGTCCGCGTGTTCTCCATGCTCACAAAGTCACCACTCAACACAGGGACGAGTGAACCCAACTCTATAGCATAGTGTCACGTTATAGCTGGACTGTTCCCTCTGGCAAGAGAAAAAGTCCGGCCTAACTTACAAACAAGTTGGTACCTTTGCCCCCCCAAACTAACAGTGGACAGAAAAGAGAGCGCTGTTCGAGCGTCAGTCTCCTCTTCCTCGTCCTCCTCTTCGACATGGTCATACACTTGAGCTCCGTTCGTCACTCATCTCGAGATCGTGTCGTCTCGCTATCCCCATCCTTGATCCTGTAAGGCTTGAACGAACGAGAGAGCGAGTGAGCGAGCGAACGAACGAACGAACGAGCGAACGAACGAGTGCTATTGATGCGACTGACATCTAGCGATCTGTGTGCTGACCACGCACGGCAGAAACCTGCCTGCCACAGTGAGCACAGTGAAGCCATCGCATCCAGACACAAGTGCACTCCCTACTGCGTCAAGAGGTTAGAGATGCCGCCTTTACACAGGAGAAAAGCGTCTTGATGAGGATCGCACGCCCATTACCGCAAGCCATCGACAGCACTAGTGTGTGGATCGCCTCAGTCGGCGTGTAATGAATGGCCCATCACCCGTCGACATACCCACTCTCCAAATGACGACGACAACGACAACAACAAATCGCTCATGGACTGCAAACCAGCGCTGCGCTACAGTTTGTTCGTCGTCTGAAGAGTCTTCACGCGCTTACATCATCAACTGGTCGTTCTCTGGGCAAAGTTGCTTGCGTGTTTTGCATATCGTTTCCACTCTGTTGTGCTTGAGATGAAAGCGCTGACTTTGAGATCCTTAGCGACTTAGCTACCTCGCTCCTAGTTCTTTCCATCCTTGTACTGGGCTTTCAGCTCGTAGCAGCTCTTGTTCGGCCCCTTGCGATGGTAGTCGCAAATCTCCTTGAGCACCTCCTTTAGGAAAGACTGCAGTAGGCATGACAACAACAACAACGACAGAGAGGGAGAGAGAGAGAGAGAGAGAGAGGGCGATAGGCGAAAGGATGGGTCAGTCAGATATGCACAGACCGCATATTAGAGCAGCAGCAAACTACCGCGTCCATGTCGGTGCAACAGCAGCAGTCCTACCTCCGGCTGACGACAGTGGTAGTTAAGTTCCTTAAGCGGCCAGAAGTCGCGCTCCTCGAAGTAGTGGAACACCAGATTCTTGAGCTCGTCCTGATCGCCCAGAGCATGGACACGAAGTCAAAACCCCTCGACCTCGTCCACAGCTGCAAGAGATACACAAAGACGCACCTTGCTCATCTTGATCTTCTTGTCCGTCTTGTCATTGAGCTTCAAGCCGCCAGTCTCCTGCCCATGACATCACAATCTCAGCAGACGCTCGCGCCGCAAGTACCGTCTCCCATCATAGCTCCAAGTACGCACGTCGTCGCCGTCCGCGTCCGCCTTCTCGATCGTGAATTGGATACGCGCCTTCTTCACGCGAGGCAGATCTTCGAGTGGTTGCACGATTCTAGCTCGCAACAGAAGCCATCGAGAGAAAGAGTGAGACCAGAAGTCGATGCTCAACTGCACTAGCCGCAGTGGCAGCCTGCTGATCGTACCTCGTCTTGACCATGGACTTGATGAGGCGCTGCTTGCACATCTTGCTGTACTCGTCGTTGCGCTGCGCCAGGATCGTGCAGCTGTTCTTGACCGTGCCCTCGATCGCCATGCGGCCGGAGCCGTCCTGCGAAAAGACCTTGAGCTTCAGCGGCGTCTCGCTGATCTCCACGCGGTACTCAGTCGGAATGCCGTCCTCCAGCGTGCTTGGGTTCACCGTCAGGTACCCCTGCGCCAAGCAGCACCTGGCCGCTTAGCTCGCTGCTGCCTTCGATGGCAGGCATTCCAGTCAACCCACCTTGCGCTTGCCCAGCACGCTCCCGCGCTCGAGCTTGATCGACCCAAGCATCATCTCGCTCTCTTTCCATACAAACCCCAGTTTAAAGAGAGAGTGGTGAGCGGTGTCAACATGCTGTGTGGCCACAGTCGCAACCGTCAGCGGCAGCACCTTGCACGCTCTTCCACGCTGCGCCGAGCGCCGTCTGCGGGCGACCAGGTGGTCATTTCGTCAGCGCGCTTGCACGCTTCTTCCTTCGCAACACTACCACACTGCAGAGCGCCGCACCGGGATCTTGGCGAGATACACCTCACGGTCCTCGAAGTCGAGGTGCAGCGGCTCGACGACCTCTTCTTCCTCCGCCATGCTTGCTTGCTGCTTGGGCGAGCACTCGCAATAGTGAAACCAAGTCGAGCGACATTGGACGCTTCGAAAAGCTCGTACAATCATGTGGTCCACAAGGATTGCCAGTACAATACTTGCTTATATCTCTATCGCATCTTAGCTGCGGTATACTGAAACACAGTGAATGGCAACTTTTTCAATCTTGCCGCGCATTTACCTCGCTCCGCGCCTCTTGGTAGCAACGAGCAGCTCTCCATGGAGCGCGCACACGTGCTCATCTGCCTGCGTGGCGGCGACGGCGAGAGCCGTCAACCGCTCCACACCAGCTGCGACAGCAATAGCGGCAGCACCCACCAGCAGCAACAGCAGCCGCCGAGCGACGGCGTCACGCGCACGAGCGCCACGTCCGTGCGGTTGGAGCACAGCGCCATGTCCCCAGGCGTCGCCAGCATCACGTTCGAGCGCGTCGCAGACGACGGTGACGCCGCGCGCCTGTTCGACTCGAGCCTCGCGCCCGCAGTTACACGCTGCGTCGCGGGTTTTGCCGCGAGTCTCGTGGTCGCCGGCGCGCCGCGCTCTGGCAAGTCGTTCGCGTGCCACGGCGACCGCCAGCAACGCACCACCGGTGGGCAGGCACCGACAGATAGATTATATCGGTGTTTATATGAGCGAGGCTGATGACGTGTACGAATGTGTGTGTATGTGTGCCAGGGTTGATCACGCTGGCGCTCCGTCATATCTTCAAGGAGCTCGAGCGACTGCGAGGTAATGAGTGGCGCTGGAGTCAGTTCCTTGACTTAACGGAGTAGCGCTAATAGTGTGCGTATAAGCAGAAGAAGCCGCGGAACTCGAGTATCAGGTGCTGCTCGGCTGCTTCCACGTGGACGAGCGCGAGCAGCTCGTGGATCTGATGCGGTCGCCAGCGGCCACAGTCCCAGTTGCAGGATCGCCGCTCCTCGGGGCGGAGCAGGCACTCATGCAGCGAGCGACCCTCGTCACCAACTCGGCGGAAGCGGTTCACTGCTACGCGCAAGCGCACACCGCGAGCGTTCGCGCGACAGGCGGCCAGAGCCACTTCGCGCTCGTCGTCCACGTCGAAACGAAGCGCGCCAACGAGGAGCGCGTGCGACGAGGGCGGCTGGTGGTCGTCGACATCCACGGAAGGTACGTGTGGGCAGACGCCAGACAGTGCTGCTTTGGCGCTAGCCAAGTACTAACAGTCTGGGGTTGATGACTCTTGCCTGCAGTTCGATCCTGGAGCCAACGCAATGGCAAGACGGAAGCTCCGTGCGCGAACACTCCCGTGAGAAGCCGGTCTTCTCCGACGCGCACTTCCCTATCGCCGCAGGGCTGAGCAAATGGTTTGGAGGCTTCATCGGGAACAACTCGGCGACTTACATCCTCGTCACGATCCAGAAGCAAGCTCAATTCCAGCAGCAGGTACATCAGCCACACCTCGTGCATCACAGCGCTGTACTCATATATTGTACTCTCTGGCTTTTCCCTCGCAGGCAATCCAGTCTCTCCTGTACGCGTGCAAGGCGAAAGACATCAAGAGTCGTTGCTCGGTCACATATGCTGCGGCTTTCACGCCCGAACCTGCAGCGGCGACGTCTTTGAA
The DNA here is from genome assembly GCA_023334075.1 of Globisporangium nunn. Classification (NCBI taxonomy): domain Eukaryota; phylum Oomycota; class Peronosporomycetes; order Pythiales; family Pythiaceae; genus Globisporangium; species Globisporangium nunn. Next base: position 12,897 of record JAASFZ010000456.1, on the reverse strand, counting down.
CGTGTTGCACGCAAGCGAAGCAGATCAAGAGAAGCGATGGGATGGCCACGACAGCAGCAACCAGCTTGATGACAGTGTGGACAAGCGATTCTTCGACACGCCTGACGATTCTCTCCCTGGTTCACCAGCGTACGTTGCTTGTGGAGAGTACCCATTGACATTAGTTACGTGGTGCTGATAAGGTTATGACTCGACTTCGTTCCTGCACTCTGTAGCTCGACAACGTCCAGCAATTCGACCAACGACTTCGCCCTGGCGTCAAACGACACCATTTGCGATCAGCTCACATCACGTGCAACTGTGATCGCGTCAAGATCACCACACACATCCGAGAAGCAGTCAGTGCTCTCCCAGCGACTGCTTCAGGCGTATCAGTCTGTAAAGTCGTCATCTGGCGCTGGTGATCCGCTCAGCACCATCCTGACACCGAAGAAGCCACACCATAACGCACAGACACAAGAAAGCACTGGAGAGCCTGGAGACCAAAGTTCCAAGCAGAAACGTGAGCAACGGTTCGAGAGTTTGTTCACGACGAAGTCGAACTTTCTACACGCGAAAGCTGACGCGATGCTCAAGCCGCGAGCCAACGAGCTCCAGGCACTCAGTTTGCTCGACAAACTCGAGCTGATCCACGTCCAGTATCAGGAAGTCGAGAAGGCGCTCGCACATGAGACATCGATCAAGGAGAAATGCGTCGGCCGGATATCAAAGCTGAGCCAGACAATGAGCTTCCAAGTGGCCGAGCACGAAAAGCAGATGCAGCAAGTGCTGGCAGAGAAGGAGCACCTGCAGACGCAGCTCAGCGCGATGGAGCTCAAATTCGAGGGTGTCAGCAACGAGGTGGAGCAACTCCAGCAGGAAGTGAGTCTCGTGAAAGCGTCGCGCGCAGCAGAGATGCACGTTCCCGTTTCCCCGATCTCTGAGAACAGCAGCGAGCGCATATTGCTGCACGAGTTCGCTTCACGTCTCGAGCGAGCGATGGAAGAGGCGAAAGGGGTGGTGGATTTCAAAGACGGCGTCATCCAAGATCTTGAGCGTCGCATGCAGGAGACAGAACAAGCGAACACTCGGCTCTCGGAAGAGCTCGAGATGCAGAGGAAGGTGCACGAGCAAGAAGTAGCGGCACAGCTCCAGCAGCTCAGCGACTTGCGAGTCCAGGTTCGTTCGGGTAAAGAAGCGGCAGCTCGAGATGCTGCTCGTTTCGAGGACGAGCGTGTTGCGTTAATGGCACGCATCTCGGTACTCTCATCGAAAGTTGAGGTGCTTCGGGTGCGATCGAGCGGTCGAGAGAGCGAGCATGCTGCCACCCAGACTGATTCACTCGCTGAGAGTTTGCCATTAGTTGAAGGCTCGAAGACACTGCGCGAGCTCGAAGAACGACTAGCGAGGAAGACAGGAGAATGCGTTGCCTCACACGCTGCGAGGCTTGCGAGTCAGCAGAGAGTGGAGGTACTCGAAAAACGCATCGAGAAGCTGGTGCACAAGTTGGAGAAAAAGAAGAAGATGGAGAAAAAGATGAACGCACTTGCGAGTGAACGCAAGGCCCAGAAGAGCGTGTCAGCCCAGCATACGCTCGCCCTGGCACAGCAACGCGAAGAGTTCGAGAGGGAAAAGCAGCATTCCGAGCGCGAAACCGCGAGGTTGCGTGACGCAATTCGCCAGCACGAAGGTACCAAGGCTGAGCTGGCGTCCGAGATTGAGCAGCTGCAAGACTTGAACCGCAAGCTCGATAAACGCTGTGCGGAGTTGCAGCAACGGATCGATGTGCTACAAGGCGAGAACAATGCAACCACGGACCACCGGCAAGCTGTCGAGATGAAGTACCAGCAACAGATTTGCAGTCTGGAACAGTCCCTTGCGCGCCGGATGCTCGAGCGAGAAGCTCATCTTGCGGCGGAGCACGACCGGAAGATGAGGAAGATGATGGACCGGCATGCCGCAGAGATGCTGGCGAAAGAGATGTACGACGAGCCGACGTCGCTTTCGACGCTTGGGTCGTCGGGAGGGATCTCGGAGTCAGAGAATGGATCACCTCCGCGGCATCGACAACAGCAACAACAGTCTATCGATCAGCTGGATGCGTTGATCGATCTCAAGGAGAAACAGTACGCCAAGGCAAGAGGGGCAACACCGCGCTCGGACCGCAAGAAGCTGCCGTCGTCGAGCTCTCGCCAGGAGCAGAAGCAGATCGCGGAGCTCAAGAAGAAAGTGGGCGAGCTCACGCAAGCGCTGGCGGTCGCTAACGAGCAGGAGACGCTTGCAAAGGAGCACACGCAGCGGATCGTCAGTGCGCACGACGAGAGCGTGGCGCAGCGAGAGCATCTGCTCGAAGAGATGAACCGCCTCAAGCAGGAGAACTGGAGTCTCAGCCTGGCACTGCAGGTCACCGAGCGGCAGCGCCTTTGATCCGCTCGATGAGCGCCAGCATAAGAACTCTGCATACGCAGTACGATGAAGAGCAACCAACAACACGCATGCCGATCGACCGGTCATCCATCCATGCACCATGAAAGAAACACTGGGGACTTCTATATCATGCGCATGTCAGGCGTCCCAGCTCACGAACTAATCTGCTCGGGCGTCTTCCCGCACAGACGCTTGTGGAGCTTCCAGTCGGCGCGCTGGCACTCGCGCGAGCAGTAGCGCACGTCCTGGCACCGCGCGCAGCGCGAGAGCTTCTCAGATGCGGCGTGGCAGAAGTGGCAAGTCTTGTCCTTGGCGAACTCGAGCCAGTAGAGCGCCTCGTCGTCTGCTGGGTGCGCAAGCTCCTCGTCAGCGCAGAGCGCGCTGCGCGCGGGCGCGTAGAACTCCCACTTCTCCGTGTAGTGCATCAGGTTGCGGTCGACGCAGCCAAAGTCCGCCATGAGCTGCGCGAGCTTGTGTTGCTTGGCATCCTGGTCGGCAGCGGGTGTCGCGCCAGGCGTGAACTCGACCGCGAACTGCGCCACGGACGCGTACCCGGCGGCCTGGACGAGCGGCTGCAGCTGCTGCGAGATCGCGAACTCGCTCAGCCCACGCAGGCGCTCGGCCTCGTCGTCGCGCGGGGGCGCGAGGAAGTCCGCCTCGCCGAGCAGGAAGCAGACCACGGGCCGCTCGTCGTCGCTAGTGCCACCGTTCCGGCTCTCTGTGGCGCGCTGGAACGCGCCGAACTGGGAGCCTTCGGTGCGTGCCTCGCCCGGCGGCGCCACGTACACGAACACAAGATCGGCAGTCGGCAGCTCGTCGCTTTCGAGCACGCGGAAGCCCATGAGCTGCGCGGCGCGCGCCACCTGCTCGCTGAACGCGTCGAAGCCGTTGGGCTCGATGGCCAGTGTGAGCTCGCGGCTGGGCACGTCCGAGCCGCGAAGCTCGGCGCGGCGCCGCAGCGCGAGCTTCCAGACGGCGAACTGGTAGAGCAGGCGGCAGGCGATGCCGGTGACGCGGGACTCGGCTCGCGCGAACTCGATCTCCTTCCTGAAAGCGAGAGAGCCAAGTGAGTGCAAGGCGCGTGGCCAGAGCGGCGGGCGGGCACGCACCACGCGTAGTCGTAGCGCATGAGCACGCGCGCAGCCTGCAGCCGCGCGCGCAGCGTCTCGAGCTCTGCTGGCGGCTCCATCTTGGCGATTCGGCTCTCGAATGTTGGAGAACCCGGAGTGGCTGCGCCGAGCGTGAAGAAAACAAGGGCGGGAGTTCTCCCGTTTTTTTCCGCTTGTCGACGCAATCGACGTGGCCACGAAGAGCTGCGCGCCAAGGCGGCGATGCATCAAAGCGCTGTCCATTCTCTCATGCATAGTACCAAAAAAGAGCATCAAAGCACGCTACAGTACTCCCACCCGAGCTCAGAGCGGCTGCCTGCCGAGGAACGTGCCCATGCTCGCGCCGTTCATGGCGCTCGCGTTCGCCGCCGCCGCCTGGTCAAGCCGCTCCACCAGGCGCAGTAGCAGCGACGTGTTCGCCTGCAAGGACGCCACGATGGCCGCGCGCTCCTCGCGCTCGCTCTCGAAGCGCAGGCGCTCGAGCTCCAGCCGCTTCTCCGATAGCTCCAGCTCCCTCGCGCGCAGCTTGTCGCGGCTCTCGACTGCCGCGTCGAGGCTCGCGCGCGACGCACTCGACGGCGCAGGAGCCGGCGCGGTCGCCGGCGCCACGAGCGGCGTCGGCATCACGAGCGGCACCGACGCGAGCGCCTGCCGCTTCAAGTCCGCGAAGCCGTCGGTGACGCCTGCCACAGTTGCGCTGCCAGCGCCTGGCGCCGTCGTCTCGGTGCGCGGGTGCTTGAGTCCCGCGAAGACGCTCGCGGCCGCGTCGGCGCTGGACGACGGTCGCTTCGCCTTGGCCTTGTTCTCCTGGAACTGCGAGAGCTGGCGAGCACGCACTGGAACTCGTCAGTGGCGTCGACGCCAGCACTAGGGCAACAGCAACGACCTGGGCGGTAGGAGAGGATGACAGGATGGCAGACGCACCTGCAGACTCAGGTCCGTGAGCAGCTCCTCGCGCTGCAGGTAGAGCTCCGCCGAGCCCTTGGCGCGCATGGACTTGAGCTCGTCCTTGGCGTACGCCTCCATGAGGACGTCGTAGCGCCGTTTGGAGGCGCCGTGGTCCACGCGTGCTGGCGGTTCATTCGCGTCGCGCTCTTCGTTGATGAGCGCCGTGACGGCGGTGGCGATCTGCTCCCACGTGTCGCGGATCTTCCCGTGCGGCGATGCCCACGGCCGGTGCCGACTCACCTCGCGCAGCAGCAGGATGTCGCTCGCGAGCGTGAAGCGCAGCGACCGCTTCCGGTCCTCGCTGCTGCTCATGATGCGCTTGCTTTGGGCAAATCTCCGGTTTTTCAAACTAAAATTTTGGAGAAACAAAGAAGGGGGAGGACATACCTCACTTTTAGCACTATGGCCAGCTCACCCACCTCCGGTAACCATACCGGTATTCCAGGTTTTGAACAACCAAGGATGTCATTGACATGGGCGGGAGTCGCTTCTTGAGCTTCGGTGCCGGGAAACAGGTGACTTGCGCTGCGAGGAAGCGAGCTAGTCTAGTACGGTGAATGCGCGGACGGAGTCGCGGAGCACGAGGAATGGACGCAGCCCAGCGCCTGAGATTCTCGAGGCGACCGACGCTGGCTCAGGCAAGCTGAACGACCAGAGCGCCGACTTCGTCGCGGATTCACACCAACAGTGAGAACAAGCGAGCGCTGGTCGCTGCGCTGGACAGAGTAGGCGCCTCGCGACTGTCGATTCGAGCACTCGCGTTTGACTCCAAGCGTGCGGCAAGCGAGCCGGCCCATATCAAGTTCTTCGTCACGCCATGTACTGGCGCACGCGGTCGTACATCCAACCTCATCTCATGCAAGCAGCTCTTCGAACTCATGTCCGTCGACACTGGCAACTGATCCCACCACGATGTCAACGTCGGAGTGCGGATCATTGAGCTGTCGACGCTCCGCATCAGTCTCGTGGCGTTCAGCACCATGCTCGCAATCACGTCGGAGGAGAAGGAGCCCGCATCCTTTCACGAATGCGCGGCGTAGATGTACACCTTCTTCGGGACTTTGTCGCCCGCGCCCGTGGCAGAGCTGTCGTGCACGGTGCCCAGCACATTGCTCTTCGCCGCCGTGTTGTTGCCGATGGTCGGCTTCCCAGACACCGACAGCTTCACCTTCTACTGGCTCAACACTGTGCTGGTGAGCGTCGAGGCGTCGGCGTCGGCGTCGGCGGCGGTGGTATCGTCGGCGTTCCTCCTGGTCCTCTGCGTGCTCTGTCGACCACCTGAAGAAGGGAGCGGTCGCGGTGTGGCCCACGCGAGCATCTCATCCACTAAAACGGCGCCAGTCCTCGAAATAGCAATGCGACATGATGTCAAACCGCTCGCTTTCCCGTTCCGCTCGAGCACCTAAGCCCATTTGCGCATTTCCCGGCTCGCGCGCAAGCAGCAGCCATGGCGCCGAAGGAGTCCGTGCCGCTGCTGCCCGTCGCGGTGCTGCGCTCGTCGCCGCCGTCGCCGCCGCCGCAGCCGCCGCTCGCCGTGGACGCGCGCGCCGCGGCGTCGCCCGCGCTCAAGCACCCGCCCGCGCAGCCGCACGCGCTGCTGGGCATCGCGTGCGTCGCGGCGTCCGCCGTGTGCTTCAGCCTCATGTCCACGTTCCTCAAGTACAACACGTTCTCCATGACGTCCATGGAGGCGATCTTCTGGCGCTCTGGCGTCGCGCTGCTGCTCAACTACGTACGCTCCGTCCATTGCTGCTTGAAGGAGATGGCGAGCAGGAGGAGAGCGGCTGCTGATGCGCCGATGACTGCTGCTACAGGGAATGATCGTGTACACGGGCGAGCGCGTATACGTGAAGCCGGAAGACCGTATGATGCTGCTCTACCGCGTGATCGCGGGCTTCTCGTCGATCTCCTTCGCGTTCTACGCGGTCTCGCAGATGGTGCTCGCAGACGCGAGTGTGATCGTCTTCACGAGTCCGGTCATCACCTTCTTCTTGGTACGTCGCGCGACCGCCTTTTTCCTCTGTTTGCGCGGCAAAGGAGGGTACGCGCGTCCATTCCATCGTACTGATGCTGCTACATGTGATCGCTACTTGTTCGCACACAGGGCGCTTGCCTGCTCAACGAGAAGATCGACCCGCTGAGCTTCTTCTTCGCGGTGCTTTCGTTCGGAGGGCTCATCTGCATCGTGCGCCCCGGCTTCATCTTCGGCTATGAGCACGCGACGGCAGAGACCGACGGCTCATGGCTCGCGATCGGCTCGGCGCTTCTCGGCGCCGTCGGCCAGGCGTTTGTCTTCATCACTGTGCGCAAACTGCAGGGCGTGAAAGCGCTCGTGATCGTGCACTACTTCATGCTCTTCAGCATCGTCATGTCGCTGCTGTATGTTGCGGTCGTCCAGCAGGTGCGTGTGACCGTGCGCTCGTTATTATCTGTGCGATGTTGCTAGTTCATATCTGGCTGTACTAACAATCTACGAACTGTATTTGGCGCGCGCAGCAATTCATGATTCCCAACACGTGGTCGCTCTGGTCGTCCGTGATCGCCAGCGGCGTGTTCACGAGTGTGGGCCAAATGTTCCTTACAAAGGGGTTCCAGCTTGAGAAGGCGGGCATCGCGTCTGTCATGCGATATCTGGACGTCGTGTGCGTGTTCATCTGGGACTCACTGTTGCTCGGCGAGCACATCAATCACTGGAGTATCGTTGGCGCCGCCATCATTTGCGCGTGCGCGGCCGTGATCGCTCTGCGCAAGTCCAAGGCCAAGTGAAGAGAGCATTAAGTAGCACGCTGTCGCTGGCAACGCAACAAGATCCCCAGTCGCGTGCACGTGCACAGCTAGCACCCACCTTCCAGCGCTAGCCAAGATGACAATAGAGCTGACACGTTTTGTGCATCATGAGTTAGCAACTAGCTGGATCTTGAGCGTGTGGCTGCTGTCATCCGGGTGGTCATTTCGTCTTCGTCTTCTGTAGCGCGATGATGATCGCAGACGCGCAGATAACGGTAGCGCATAATTGAGCGCACCAACAGTGCACGAGCGCCAGAACACTGTTTCCATGGACGCCATCGAGTTTGTGTCGAGCTTGACGAATGCCATCATGATGCTGAAGCACACAGCGGACGCTACCACGCACGCCATCTCTAACAGCGCATGCGCCTGGGAACTGCCGCCAGTTGAGGTCTCGCTGTTGGTTCTTGGCAGCATTGTCGCATTCACGACGGCTTTGTCGACGGTCACAGGCAAGAGCGGCAGCGAGGCCTTCTCGTGCATCATCGGTGCTGAGAGAGAGAAGTGAGTGAGCGGGCGAATGGAGCTCAAGTGCTCGACCTGAACTAGCGTGCTCAAACGAAACGAGATGGCTACCTTGAATGCGCATTCCAAGGTGTCGTCAATGAGTTCGTGCTTCCCACCACACATCAAGTCCTTCTCGGGTCCAGTGCGCAAATCGGCTGCAAGACAAGGCACCACCGTCTTCGTATTGCACCAAACGACTGGCAATCGCGCACTGGAACGGTCGACTATCGGCTGATCAAGACGTGCGATCCTGGAGCCCGTGTCAAGTCACGCGTGGTGCATATCGTTGTCGCTCCATCCGAAGGTCTCGACGGACATTGCACAACAAGAGCCGAGGAAAGTCCTGGTCTCTGCAAGTTTGCAGCAAAGATACTCAAAGCTGTCACGCATTGGCAGACTCAATCTCAAGCTCTACCTGTAGTCTCGCAAGTTCTTCTTGGTCTCTCTGTGCTGTTCGCGGCGAACGATTTCAACCTCGAGAGCAGGAGCTTCCAGAGCGCACCCGATGGCGTCTCAACACCTTCAGTGGCTCGAACGAGTCTACTCGCACCAAGAGCCCGAGAGCAGCGACCAGCGCTGGATAGAAAGTCTCTAACCCAAGCACGCGCTCTGGTTCTTCACAACATCACACACCTCCTCGAGACTAAAGGACAGTGAACTCGCTCTCACCACTGGGCGGCAACTACTGCGGATCGGCGCCACTGCCTCTCGAAGACGAGTCGCTTGCAAGACAACAAGAAGCAAGCGCTCGAATCAACAACCGCAATTCAATGCGTCGCTTCCGCATTTGCAATGATGAGTCCTATCAGCCGCCTCTCGTCACTTCGCCTTCAGTAGCATGTGCGTGTGCGGCAGGTGGCGTGCGTGCACCAACGATCAACGATCAACGATCAAAGTAAGTTGACGCATAGTAAACTCCGTGCGTGGAGCAATCGCAGCGTTGCATCGAAGCAGATCCGCCTGGTGGATCCCCTCCCTGTCAAGCCACCAGATGACAAACCGGGTCTCTCGAGACTGAACTTGGATCGTCAACGAAATCGATCGCTCATGATTAGCACCACAGCCGACAACAGCATGGCTGCACGAGCGAAAACGAGGAGAGATCGGGGATCAGCCACATTGTCATTTGCTGCAGCCTAGCTGACCTCAGTCTCTGGTGTGGCAACCTCGCCATTCTGCACTGCCAGATGGCCCACGTTCAGTGGATGTGCTGATCCAAGAGATCCTCTGCAGAGCCAACGTGCGAGTACGCATGTGCATACTCTCAATCCCTCACGACGATCACCGCGCGGAGCGATGCTCAGGCGCGCTCGGCTCGCTTCCGCAGCAGCTCCCTCACTCTCGATCTCGCCTCGGCGTACGCAGCCAGCCCGATCCTCCTCGAATCCAAGCACTCATCAAGAATGGCGCCGATGCCCCCGTCCGCAACGGAGACTTTCGATGCTCCTACCGCGAATGGATCCTCGAAGCGTACGGTGCTGGTCACCGGTGGCGCGGGCTTCATCGGGTTCCACACGTGCGTGGCGCTGCTCGAGCGCGGCGACAACGTCGTGGTCATCGATGAACTGAACGACTATTACGACGTGCGGCTCAAGCGCGCGAATCTCGACTTCCTTGAGAACACATACTCGAGCGCGCGCGTGCGGCTGTACATCGGCGACCTCTGTGACGAAGCGCTCGTGCGACGCGCGATTAAGGAGAACACGCCGACATCCATGATTCACTTGGCGGCGCGCGCGGGCGTGCGGCCGAGCATCGACGATCCGCTGCTCTACATCCACTCAAACGTGCGCGCGACGACGGTGCTGCTCGAGGCGTGCCGTGAGTTCGGCATTTCCCGCTTCGTGTACGCGTCGAGCAGCTCGGTGTACGGTGGGAGCAAGAAGGAGTCGTTCAGCGAAGAAGACGTCGTCGACTTCCCAGTGAGTCCGTACGCCGCGACCAAGAAGACCTGCGAGCTGCTTGCGCACACGTACCATCACCTCTACAAGATCGAGTGCATGGGACTGCGCTTCTTCACGGTCTATGGGCCAAGAGGCCGCCCAGATATGGCGCCGTTCAAGTTCATGGATCGCATCGCGAAGGGCATCCCGATCGAGCAATACGGCGACGGCAGCTCGTCGCGCGACTACACCTACATCGACGACATCGTGCAGGGCGTGCTGCTGAGCCACGACAAGGGTCGCGGCTGCGAGGTCTTTAACCTTGGCAACGGCTCGCCAGTGCTCCTCACAAACTTCATCGCGACAATCGAGGCGCTCGTTGGCAAACGCGCGAGCATCAAGCTGCTGCCTGACCAGCCGGGTGATGTACCGAGAACGTGTGCTGACGTGTCCAAGGCGAATCGCCTGCTGGGGTACACGCCGACGACGCCGCTCTCGGTCGGACTGGCGAAGACCTGGTCGTGGTACTCGGAGTTTTACGCCACTAGTGCTGCGGAGGAGGAGATGAACTAGAAGAAGAAGCACCGCTGATGCGTGTTTGTTTGTCGATGCATGTCAAGTGAGCAAGCGAGAGAGGGAGACCGCTAGGTTCACAACATTGCCGTAAGATACAATCGAGTTCTCGATGTCTCCCCCACCACAGCCTGCTCGGTGTCCGTGAGCGTGCCCTAGTTGACGGCCGAAGACGAGTCTTTCCTTCCCCTTTGTGGTCGGAATGCAGCGCGGAAGCTCAAGTTGTAATGAACTCGTTGGTGCTCTTGCGACGGCGCATCGAGCGCGCTGCAGGCGAGTTTGCGCTCTCCGCGAGCGGACGGCGGTCGGGAACGCCTCCTGAGGCGTCCGCATTCGCGCCTCCAGAGCCACCGGCACCAGCTCGTGTGTAGTCGGTTGCCAGCACGAGGTGACTCACCGACTTGATCTTGGCGCTCGGAATCGAGGACTTCGACGGTGAGCCTGAGATCGAGTTCTTAATCGGCATTACCGCTGCCGGGTCGTCCCCACCGAGTTTCGAGTGGATGATGTCCAAGAAGCCGCGACGCGTGCGAATCAGCCCGTCCTTGACGACCAAGCCCGCTTCAAAATACACTGGCGGCGCGATGTATTGCTTCTCTGCGATGACTCGCTCCAGCTCCAAGCTGCTGCGCACCAGACTGGTGGCTCGGATCGGGACATGCAGCCGCTCCTCGAGCGGTAGGCGATGGTACTCGCATGTGGAGAAGTCTGTCGGGGCCGCAATAAGCGGTTGCGGGCTCAGATCGAGGTCGTCCGCGCTCTCGATCACCTCGATCTCAGACACGACACGGTGCGCTTCATCCGCCTCGAATTGTTTGCGCTGCTGGACGCTAAAGTACGCGAACTTGACGGCGAGAGCGACTCCGAGAAGGAACAGGCTCTCAAGTACGACCGTAACGAGGGGGTCGTAGATCGCGTGTAGCGAACTTGCCGGCGTGTCCACGGCGCTCTCCAGCGCGCTGTTGTACGAGTTGAAGAACGCGGTTTGGCCCACGAACGCACCTGCGTCCCACGTGCGCTGGGCTTCGAGCTTGTGCTTCTTCATCGCGATGTCGAAGATATTAGCGCGTTCGAAGAAGCACACGCTCGCGACGATCGCCATGATCTCCGAGATCGAGACGAACGCCAAGCGGACGAATCTGTACGCCCGCGCCTCGCTCAGCGCCACAAGTGCGTTCCAACCGATGGTCAGCAGAGCCGCGACGAGCATCCACGCGCGCATGCTCGTGAGGAACGCGTGGGTGCGACCACCAGCGTCCACGTCCCAGCCTGAGATTGCGGCGATTGGGAGCATCGTGATCCAGGAGAGCACTCCCGAGACGACTGTGAGCAGCGCGACCGGCTTGCTACGATAGAGCGAGCGATACAGCAGCGTCCAGCTGAACCCGGGCTGCATTCCATCTACACTACCATGCCAAGAGCCGAGCAGAGGCACGCCGAGAACGAATGCCGTCTCCATGACGCTGCTCACTTGCACGACCAACAACAGTACGTCAATCATGAGCATGAGAACGTAGAGGTGTCCGAAACTGGAGAAGTTGACCGCAGCGTGAGTCGTGATCGTCGTCGGCGCCTCGGACGACTCGAGGAAGAACGCCGAGCGGCTGTTCTGCCGAACGACAAAGTCCAAGCCGAGGACGGTCACTTTGTCGATAGCAAGCCACGAGAGCCCGTCATGCACGCGGGCGAGCGCAGTGGCGTGAAAACCCGCGATGACGCTCTCGTAGTAGTTGGGACTCGCGCACGCGAAGAGCGACGGCGCGTACTGGCCCGGACCGCCGTACTGGAAACCCTCAGCACATACAACGCGGCTGAGCGGCTGCGCGCGACCGAGCATGTCAAGCATGCGCAGAAGCTCGAACTCGGCATCCGAGTTGATCGGCGCCACGTCGCTCTGGCGCACGTCGAGGTCCTGGAGGTGGTAGCGCCGCGCGAAGTCGGCGACGAGCGGCTCCTGGCAAAGCGGCGGGCGGCGGTGCAACACGAGCATCTTGCAGCTCCCCCACGCGACCGAGTCGACACGCACGCTCGCAGCGAAGACGACGGACGGCGCCGTGAAGAAGCTACCGAACGTGCCGAGGCGGCAGTTGGTGGCCACGAACGTGTCGAACACCGCGTCGCCGGCGTGCAGCTGCTCGCAGTTGGTGTAGAACGAGCGCCACGGCGACGCAGTGTCCGGCGGGTACGGCTCGCCTTCAATGAGCTGGAGGCTTGCGTTACGCTGCAGCACGAGCGGTTCGGCGGCGATCGCGCTCGAGCTGCGCGCGCGGAAGGCGAAGTTGTCGGGCGGTCCGAGCCATGCGAACTTGTAGCACAGGTCGCGCGCGTCGAGCGCGTAGAGCAGAACGAGCGCCGCCAGCTGCAACAGCTGCCGCGGCGACGCTGCCGCCGCCGCCCACGCCCACGAGGGGCGTTGCTGCTGCTGCTGCTTGGGCATCTTTGCTGGTGCGTCGTTTGGTGCGTTTTTGGTGACGACGACCATCCCACGCGTCACATTTCCACATGCAGCCTGTTCACTTCCCACGCTGCTTACTGGTACTACCGTTGGTATCACCCTTCAGGTCGACAACTCGTAGAAACCGAACAGCTGCCTGACATCACAGTCGACAGCTCTCCCAGATACCGGACGTCGACTCCCGGAGGGGTCAAGACTCGGCGGACGAGTGCGCTCGCTCGCATCCTCG
>JAASFZ010000455.1:0-17140 GCA_023334075.1 Globisporangium nunn | reverse complement strand
CGGACGTGGACGCTGTCGTGGACGCTGTCGTGGCTTCTATCTACTCACTCTAGGAACGAATCGCGAGGGCGGCGTTGCTTTCTCGACGCCAAGTGGGGAAACCCTCGAACTGGAGCTTCAGAAGCGCGTGCTGGTCGGGCGAGGTGGCAGAGATTTTTTTGGCGCCAACCTCGGCATTGGCAGCATCGCCGACCAGCACCAAGGGCGGACCACCTCCTGGACCGATGACGCGACTCGGGCTCAGCAACGGCCGCGACGCAGCAGCAGCAGTGGCAACTGATCACCGCCACGCGATCGCTCAGGCCGCAGGCGCCGCCCGTTGCAGGAACGCCACAGCGCTTCGCTTGCGGGTGCTCGTTGCAGCCGCGCTCGCCGCGCTTCTCGTCTCTGTCGGCACGCAGCTGCTCGGCCCAGCGCTCGCTGATTGGCAAAGTGACACAGAGATGCACACGCGCGAGACGCAGCTGGCGGCAGTAGACCGCAAGCTGCAGCTGCTCGGCGCCGACACCGCGCGCGTCGTGCAGCGCGCACAGCAGTTCTTCACGCTGCAGCACCGCGCGCAGCTCGCGGCGTCCGCTTCCTCGCGTCTCGTCGCGCGAGCAGAGGAGCGCGCGCTCGCGCAGCACGCGAGAGAGCGGCTCGAGCACCACGCGTTCGTGCTGAAGCAGGCGATCGCGGACCAGCAGACGCAGTGCCGAGACGCTGATGCAACGCTGCAGCGGCTCCGTGCACTCAACGTCTCGTTGCCACTACCGCCGTCAGAGCGGGTGCAGCATCTGATGGCCGCCAGCAAGGCACAGTTGCTGCAGCTGCAAGAGATCGAGCGGCGCCAGCGAGCGCTGGGCGACAGCATCGTGTCGCTTGCGGCCGACGCTGCGCTCGAGACCTCGGAGCTCGCGATCGCCGCGCAGACAGCGCACCAGCGAGAGGTGGACACGCAGATCGCCGAATCGCTGCGAAGACTCGAACGGCATATTGAGGCGCACAGCAAGCGTCAGTCAGCCACGAGCGGCGGCGCGCTCTTCGTCTATGCGCTCGTCACGTGCCTTACCGGCGGGTACCTCTGGATGGCGGCGGCAGAACGCAGACGATGGACACCGAAGTCACGAGACCTGTCGACGTTGTGGTCGCCGATACCAAAGTTCATGGTCCAGATCAGGGATCTGCTCAAGTCTGCTGTGGTGCGTTGCCGATGTGTGTTATACGATGTAGAACCTTAGTGAAAGAGCTGTGTGTGCATGTGCTTGGCGTCAGGTGATTGAGGACCTTCGCCACCAAGAGGTGATTCTCGTCGACGGGTCTGACGCTGATGACGACAGTCTCGGGGACGTGCTGGTGCGGAAGTTCGTCACGACTCCGAAGTTGGGTCAACGAAGAGGAGTTCCAAGTACCAACATGAGTAATCTATGAGTCAACCAATACTCCGACACGCTGACTTGCTGCTGCTGCTGCTGCTGCATCGAGCAGAGGGAAAAGATAGGGCTAGCAGCAGATGAAGTATTTGAAAATCGCTGGGTATGCAGGCGCTGGGAGCCACTCACGCGTGGTCAAACGACGAGGTTGACGTGGCGAAGCTGCTGCCGACGAACTCGCTGTAGCCTGCTACGGGCGTTGACGGCATTGACGCCGACATGGTCTTCCCTTGGCCGCAAATGGCACGCCGAATGAGCTCCTTCTTGCGCTGGAACGAGGTGCGCACTGTTGCGGGCGTGTCCGAGATGTTGTCCATGACGAGGAACACGATGAGCAGCGCAGCGTGCTCAAGCACGAGGGCGACGAGGAAGCGGGACGAGAGGTCGACGCAGTTGAAGTCCGGGTTCATGCTGTGCGGTAGGACAGAGAAGATTAGTTAGCAAGCACGCGCAAGCGATTCGAAGCGGCACGGTAGTCAGCACGAAGACACGAACTCGCACCTGAAGTCTCTGCCATTGAAGCGCTCGAGCGACGTGCATTGCGTGAGGAAGTACTCGAGTTCGCCCGAACTCACGCAGATGAGGCCGACGACCACGAACACGGCCAGGATGAGCGTGATGAAGAGCATCTTCTCCCACTGCCCGATGCTGTTGGATTTGCGCGGCACAGGTCGCCGCCGCAGCAGTACGAGCTTGTTGAAGCCATTACGTATGTGCATGAGGTTGTTCGCGAACGCTGCGAGCGCGCAGAACGGCCATATGACCGAGAACATCACAACATAACCCTGGCGGCGAGAACAGCGACAACAGTGTTACGGTTGATGACCCACCAAGGATCGAACGGCACGAACAGAGCTGCGCACGTACGTATTGGATCACCATCCGCAAGTAGTCGGGCTATACAGCAAATGATTTTTGTTAGCAGTCTCTCATTCGTCATAGCTGATGAGCCAAGCAAGTGCAGACGTACAAATGCGTTGTAAAGCGACAGCTGACTCTCCTCGAGCACATCGTCCGCAGTCATAAAAACTTGTCATCGAAACCGATTCAAGCAACACCGTTCGTCAGTGTCGCTGTCAGCACCACTAACTCAGCACGACGCACTTTGTACCACTGATGACGCACATTTTTCGTTCTCGAAGCCCTCGAGCGTATTGATCGAGACGCCCAGCGCCTTCTCGATGTACGGGATCCGGATTGGGGTCAGCATTTGTAACTGGGCCAGCACCGAGAGCACCGAAGCGATCAGACTGTTGCACTCTTGTACCAGAGCCACAGAGTCCACCATCATCCGACCAACCATCGATTACTACTCACCTCCATCTTGACCTTGAAGTCCACGGACGTTGAGCCTTGCACCTGCGGACTGACACCCTGCACATTCTCGAATGACGACTGGTACTCTGACAGCGCCAGCAGCGTCTCTGCTGGGTTTGCTCGCATGATCTTGCGCGCGAGCTTGGACGCCTTCAGCCTCTCTTTGCGGAAGAACTGCGGCACTGCTGTGTCGATAAGCAGGTTGAGCGCCTGCGTGATAAGCAGCGGCGTCACGAGCGCAGTGGACATGTCGATCACGCCGTTCTCCCAGTCGACCGTCAGTTCCGTGTATTTGAAGTTCTTCGCAAGCCATCCCTCGACCTCCTTGCCGAACGGCACGATCACGAACGCGATGAGAATGAACCAGAGAAAGAACGAGATCCAGTTGATCACGAACAGCCGGTTGATCATCGTGCGCTGGAAGTGCGCTTCGGTCGCGTGATTCTCGCGCACGACGAAGAAGTGGATGAGCTTCACGCTCAACAGGTACACGAACACGTCGAGTGAGATGCCAAGCAGCACACCTTGCACAAGGATGTAAAGCCAGCGCCACGAGAAGAGCGTTGGTCGCTCGGTATCGAAGCACGACAGGAATGCAACGCACTCGGGACACTTGGTGCACACCGGCGCCATCATCGCTGCAGTGTACCACTGCACGAAGAACGTGATGCCCAGCACATACGTCACGATGAAGATTGTGAACACGACGAACGTCTGCAGGTACGCTGGGATGCGGTAGATCGGGTTGTAGTATGGCTCCTGGAACAGCACCACACCGTGTGAGTCGACGACGTTGCGGTAGCCCTGCGGCTTGAAGGACGCGTTCGGGTACTCTGCTTCCTTGAACAGCCGGAGATTCCACGCATCGTTCAGCAGGTTGTTCTTGCGCCGCCACGCCTTGAGAAACCACGTGCCCCAGAGCGTCGCAGCGCAGAAGCCGAAGATGCACAACGCGCGCATGTACGTGACCGCGCCGAGCCACCGGCACGCAAAGTAGACGATGCTGCCGCAGAGCGCCGGGACGAGCAGGCACTTGGTGTACAGGAACACAAAGCTGAAGTAGAACGCGACGCGCTCGCCGTAGTAGTAGCGTAGCTCGCTCGTGATCTCGCTCGACTTCCACCACCACTGGTCGCACTTTTCGAGCAGCAGCGTGTTCACGCGGCGGTTGTGTAGCGGAAAGCAGGACGCGATGATCGGGTCATTGCGACTGTCATCTTCGATTGAGATGTTGGCTCCCGGTGGGTTGAGGTGCTCGATGTCCGCGGTGGACGTGATGATGCGCGCAATCGTCTGGATACGCTCGGCAGGCGTGAACTTGGAGTCGTCGTCGATCGTCGCGAGCGCCGGAGGTAGTATCTCCTCTACCTCTTCCTCCTCTTCGTCGTCGCTGTCGTCGTGCTCCTCGCGCTGGTCGCGGTCGCGGTCCTCGTGCTGGTCGTGAAAGTGTCGGTGGTGGTGCACATGCTTGTTCTCGCCGTAGCGCCGGTGCGCGTGCAGCGTACCAATGTCGCTCGACGCGATGAGCTGCTCGATCTCAGACGGCACCTCACCGACCGCACCGATCTGCAGCCAGCGCTCGAGCACAAGGCGGCTCTTCTCGGTCTGAAGCCGCGACGGTGTGGGGCGCAACAGCAGCACCATGTACTTGCGCGAGTAGAGCGAGCTCGCGAGCACGGCGACGTCGAGGCCCGCTGCGAAGCAGCGCTGAATGACTGCCATCTGCTGCTTGCCGGCTGCGTCAAGTCCGTTGCGCGCGAGGATGCGCGGCGTCGTGGGCTTGTTGTGCAGGATGAGTGCGAACTCGTACTTGATGCGATAGTCGACAGCGGCCGCGTCAGCCACGCCAGCCTCACTGCGCGGAGACCAGATCTTGGGCAATGAGCCTATCATGTGCACGCGACTCATAGGCGAGACGAATCGCGGCGAGAGCGTCGGCTGCGGCGGCGACGCGCCTTCTCTCTCGCCTCCACCAGCACCAGCACCACCTGCAGCCAATGACGACGGCGCCAAGTGCTTGACGAGGTTCCCGAACGACTTGGTGTACGTGCGGTCGCGCGGGACGGACTCTGCAGGTGGCCACAGAGACTCTGCGCCGCCGAAGCTCCGGACGCGCCGGTGGCGTAGCGTCGACATCGCCGTGTCATCCTCGCCGTCGTTGCCGGCGTGTCGACGAGGCTGCCGCAGGACTTCGAGCGAGAGCGCGTCGGCAGCGGGCGAGCGGCGCGTCTGTGGCAGCGAGGACGTGACCTCGTCATCCAGCAGCACTTCGAAGCTGCGTGCCTTGCGCATCCGTGGCGGCGGCGGCGCGTCCGCCATGTCAGGTGATTCCTTGTACACTGAATCCAATTGTGAGGCTTTTCGAAAGATCGTCGTCCCAATGCCAATGCAATAAATGTGGATGGCGCTCCATACAACGGAAGCAATAGTTGCACTCGTGACATTGCAAGATTGGATTCCGCAGTTTTTACCATTTTTTAGGTAGTTGTCGGCGCTCGCGACCATCAGCGCTAGCCGCAGCAGCCACTTTCGAGATGGAGCCGCAGACCGCCGAGACCGGCGAGGCGTATCTCAATGCGCTGGGCTTTCGCTCGCTCGTCGAGTGGCTCACGGCGGAGACGCTGCTCGCGCGACCGGAGGACCCGCTCGCGTTCATCCGCATGCTCGCGGATGAGAAGCTGGCGGAGGTGGGAGAGGAACCTGTGACGTGTGATATATGGGAGTTTGTATGATGTTGAAGTTGATGTGGCCATGCATCCATACGCTTGTTGCTGATCAGAGACCACCAGGCGAAAAGTACAACGGCGACCACGCCATGACGTACATCAAGCAGTGCTACGCTGCCGCGAGGTGCGTGCTGGTTGGTGAGCCTGGAAGGCCAATTGGGGTCTCGGGATAGTTTTCTGGCTCACGTTGATGCAGCGCATCGGCGGACGAGAACGGGCGGATCATGATCAAGCCCCGCAAGATCAAGTAGGTTGACGCTCTCTGTACATAATACGCTTTCCGGGTTAGTTTCTCGAAACTAAGCAATGCTCTGCAGCCCTCCACGCACCCAGGCAGCGCTGTCAGCAGTGTCCTCTGCAACGGCAGACCCAGCGCTCATCAAGCGCCTCGCGGTGCTGGAGAAAGTGATCGAGGCGTGTCGGCTGATCGCCATGCAGCTCAGTCCAGCGGAAGGTGTGTCAAACGATGGGGTCAGCTGACGATGTACCTCTGAGCTTTGCATTGGAGTTGATCCACCGCCTTTACCTTCACGATTCACAGCCACGACAATCATCATCAAGCAGGCGTCCATTGTGCTGAACGCTGAGCGCTCGACACTCTTCATCTACGTCAGTTATCGTGACAATGCGCTTTCATGTGAAACAGCGAATGCATCTGGATAACGCACTCGCCGCTCCTACATCGATTTTGTGAATGTGCGTGCAGGAGAAGGCAAGCAACATGCTCGTGCTCAAGGTCTCGGATGACGCATCCGACATCCGCGTCCCGTTTGGGAAGGTACATCCGCTGCCTCACCAATGAGCTTGACACGCCAGTCCTCGGACTTCCTAATCACTTTTCGCTGTCGAACTGTATGCAAGGGGATTGCCGGGACGGTCGCCGCGACTGGTAAGGCAATGAACCTGGCGGACGCTTATTCAGATCCGAACTTCGACTCGAGCTACGATCTTCAGACGGGCTACAAGACGCGCTCCATGCTCTGTGTGCCCGTGCGCAACGGCGAGAACATTATCGTTGGAGTCGTGCAGGTGCTGAACAAGTCGGGAAGCACGGAGAAGGAGCAGACATTTACAGAGGTAGATGAGGAGATCTTGCGCATCCTTGCAGCGCAAGCGGGCGTATCGTTGCAGAATGCCAAGATCCATCACGATGCCTGCTTGGCGCGCGAGCGCGTGCGCGACGTGCTCAGCATCGTGCAGGACATGCACCGCGACCTGGGTTTTATCTCGCTCATGTTCACCATGTCGACTCGCATCCAGCGGCTCATCAACTCGGACCGGTGCACGCTCTACATCGTCGACCGCGCCAAGAATGAGCTTTGGACACTGCAGGGCGAAGTGAACATCCGTGTGCCGCTGAATCAGGGCATCTCCGGTGCCGCCGCGGAGGCAAACGAGACGATCAACCTCGAGAACGCGTACGATGACCCGCGATTCAACCACGAGTTTGATCAGAAACACGATTACGTGACGCGCAGCGTGCTCGCGATGCCACTTCGCGACCATGGAGGCGACGTCATCGGCGTCGTGCAGCTCATCAACAAGATGTCGGACCCATGGGTGTTCACCTCTGACGACGAAGAGCTCCTCGGAACGTTTCTGCAGATTGCAGGTCCGATCCTTGAGACGTCGCAGTTGCACTTGCCGAAGACCACGCAGACGAAGGATGCGAGTGGACCGGAGTTCCCAGGGATAGTTGCTTCTCGCCCGGCACAGCAAGACATTGTGGAGATGAACGTGATTTCCGAGAATGACGAAGAGGAGGCATAGGAGATCAGAGATCCGCGGCTGCGAGAGATAGGAGAGAATCGAAGCTGCTCAACAAGTCTCAATTGAATACTTCCATTGCAAAACACAGCACAAATAGCAGGGTCGACTTGATTCTCTCGTTGACCACGATGCGGACATGTCGAGCTACCACTAGCTCTTGCAGCTGGACACCGCCAAAGACCAGACCCCCTGCACCACGGCATCTGTTAGCGGCGCAACGCAGCACTGTGGTTAGTGAGACCCGAGTACTGCGCGCGATCCGGGCGCTCGACAGCGACGATCCACTCTCCGACAGCCCCACGCGAATCTGTGAAGCGTTCGCGTTCTTCCTCGAGCTGCTGCTCATGCTCGATCGTGCGAAAGTGGACGATACAAATGCACGGGCAGAAGTGGAGACAATTTGGGAG
The DNA here is from genome assembly GCA_023334075.1 of Globisporangium nunn. Lineage (NCBI taxonomy): Eukaryota > Oomycota > Peronosporomycetes > Pythiales > Pythiaceae > Globisporangium > Globisporangium nunn. Next base: position 9,508 of record JAASFZ010000455.1, on the reverse strand, counting down.
GCACGCATCCTCGGAAGTCTCCAGCGATTCGTATCGAAGCGCAAGCATGTTGAGAAGACCTTTGTCGGTTGCTGCAATCGCTTAGACGCTCAAGGCAGTCTTGGGCGTGACCATCGGTGCATCCAGCAGCTAGTGTGCTTCACACTCGTGAGCATCGTCTACGTTCTCTCTAGAGATCCGAGGTTTGCAGTCGCCATCGTGAAGAACAGTCTTCACCGGTTCGTTTTCGACATTGGAGGTGATCTTGGCCCACTTCCTCTGCCTGATCAAGACCAGCTGCAAGATCACATGGAGTATAGCAGTGCAAGTGAAGGTTCCCACTCTCGGCTTATCGACAGCAAACTGGACGATCCCATCGACGCACAAGACTTGCTGTTCTCCATCGATCCTTTTGACTGGTGCTACCAGTCTACGTGCGTCGAAATGACCACTAAAGCAAATCATCGAAACGAAGCCGCGATCCTCTTCGTTCCCGTCGGAGTGCGCTCGCTTCGATATCTGCTTCTAGGAGAAGAGCTTCCAACGGACGAGATCACGGAATACGATCGGGAACTCAGGCGACGTGTAATGGAAACCAACGAGCGTCAAACACCTACCAGATCTCCCACAAGAAGGAAGAGAGCAGGGTCGCGTCGCCTGCCGTCGATCTTCGCTTTTCCAACAGCCACGTCGTTAGTCCATGCGGACACTTCGCTACCATCACTATCGTTCCCGCAGTGTAAGCTGGGCTCCACTCCTGCCTTCCGAGTACTCAGTTTTCCATCAGCGCTTCAGCACATGGTACTCCGTACTGCCGCCGTACTTCTTCACAATCTGCCGCGTACATCTCCAGAACGAAAAGCACTTGTGCGAAGTGACTCTAGATGCATCGAATTGCTCGTGGTTCGAGCGTATGATGCGAAGACTGTAGCGCTGCATCAAAATGACAACACCAGCGAAGAACTAGAGGGGCCGACTGAGTTAGCGAAGGATCATAGACTGAAGAGCTTCCAGACGTTGGCAATGGAGCCCAGCGTGCTCTCTCGGATTGCGCGCAGTACGTTGGCCTCATTGTATCGCGAGGAGGTCGAGTCGCTTCTGAAAGGGCTAAAACCCGAGTATGCTGCTGTGCTTCAGCATATCAGCTCTGTGAAAGAGCCATCTCCATCATCAAGTCCATCAAAAGACTTGCACTCAGCTGCAAAGTCAACAAAAGTGATATCGAAGGCTGTGAAAGTGGCACCAACATCAGCGGTATCGCTTGCTGATCGACTTCGAGCCGCAAGTGAGGAAGCCAAGCGCGAGATTGGATCTTGCAACGCAATTCTTGAACGAGACCGAGCACTACAACACAGCATTCGACGGCAGCATCTCCGTGCACGGTGTGAGCACCTAGAACAGCTTCGACAACAGCTGGGCCAGAGCCTAAGTGTACTGCGCTCGGGACGCGCGCACGCCGACCCAACACAGAGTTTTCTCGGATGGATCGAATCGCTACCGACTATCGAGAAGATGGAACAGGAGAGACATCGTACCGAGCATATGCGACAGCAACACGCGATCGAGGCACAGTACCAGCGAGATGAAGCACGCAAACGCGAGATGAAGGAGCGCACTATGATGCAGCAGAACGACTGCAACGCGCTTGATGAAACAGAGCACTCAGAGAAAGAAAGGAAACGGCTTGCGTTCCTGCGGATGCATGAAGAGATGCGGGTCTTGGAACGTCAGCAGGAGGAGCACGAAGAGCAGGGAAACATCGGGGACGACTCAGCAGCTGATGACCCTTTGCCTGTGCATGAGGGTGACGACAGTGACGGCAATGATAGTGTGGAGCGCATCCAAGCCACAATGCAATATCAGCACACACTCTCTGTACACCGCAAGCAAACGCTGACAAGACTTGAAAACGAGCGCAACCGCCTGGTCTGGGTGCGCGAACGCAAGCAAGAAGCCATTGAGCTCGAACACATGAGCAAGGAAGACCTGTACTACGTCGAAAAGCTCCAGCGACTCAAACAGCTTGAGCATGAGCGGCAACTACTACTAGTGACGAAGAAAGCTGGGAACCCGCTCGAAGAGCAGCAGAAGAAGATCGAGCGAATGCGCCAACTCGATCTCGAGCGCAAGACTGCGGAGAAAGAATCCGAGCGCATGCGCACGGAGGATCTTTTCGCTCGCCAATGGAGATATCTGGAGGCTGAGCGAAGGAAGTTGCAAGAGCAGTGCGAGCGATTTGCGCGCAAGCAAATGGAGATGGAGGAGCGCGACTGTCGTTCGAGGTGGAAGCTCGTGGAGATGGAACAGGCGCATCTGGAGGAACTGGAAGCCAAGCGTCTTCGTGTCGAAGCGCGCCGAATGCGCAAGTGGCAGCAAGCATACGATAAACAGGTGCTGGCAGCGTGGGTCGAGAGCTGGGACACGAGCGGGAATGTCTACTTCTACAACACAGTCACCGGTGTCTCGCAGTGGGAAAGCCCGTTCGTTGCTCAGTAGTAGCCTACCGACGACAAGAAGCTTGCCTAGAGCTCGTCTTTCTCAGGTTTTTCGCCGACTTGACGTGAGTCTTCTCTTTGGTTCGCGTCAGCATCGGATTTGTTTTCATCTTGGTCCTCATTGTCGTTTTCAGGGTTATCTTTTGCACTGGAGGTAGCGGCTGACGCCAATGCGTCGCTGGTTGTGTTGAGAGAGTCCTCCTCGCAGCAGTTGCTGCTGTTGTTTTGATGGACAATGCTAGTGCGATTTGGGGTGACATCGTCATCAGCGGCGACATCACCATAAGTATCAGCATCAATATCCTCAACGTCGGTTGTGGGAAAGATCTCGCTGCCAGCTTGATCGAGGAACCGCTCCCATTCTTCGACGACTTGCGTGTCCTCGTGCAGGCGACCGCGGCGTTCTTGGAACTTAGCAACCATCTTGCTGCGGAACTCCTCGTCGCGCGCCAGACGAAGCACCAGCGCTACGTACTCCTCAACACTTGTCGCGACGAGATCGGTCATACCAATTTGCTGGTACAGCGCATACGCGACTCGCGAGCTCCAGAGCTCCCCGGGCAGCGTCACCATTGGCATACCCGCCGTTATCGCCTGCACCATAGCGCGCTGATTCGTCACGTGGAGGCTCGCCATGAGTGCGTCGGCGGCGCCAGCGAGCAGTAGCTCCTGCTTCGAGTCCACGTCGTTCAGAAAGTAGACGCGACCAGCAGCTAGGTCGGACCCGACATTCGCGTAGATGCGCGCCGCGAGTTGGTCCCGCCACCGGTTGCGCGAAGATCGACCGAGCAGGAAGACGCAAGCGTGCTCGTCTTGCTCTAAGATCTGCCCGATGACGTGGTCGAAGTCCGGGTGAATGGACAAGATCGACTACCGTAGTCACCAGTCACATCAGCATCAGCGCTAGTGAGTCATCTCTCTCCCAAACCATGTCATGAATGCTATCCGAGAGATCGACAAGCACACTCGCAACCCACCTCGATCGACAGATACATGCGGAAGTCATGTGGGAGTCCGAAGCGGTCCCTGACGGCGCCGCGCACGTGCTCGCGGCTCGAGGTGTAGTCGTGTGGCTCCGGAAAGCTGTGGAACAAGCCTGTGCCGCTGACAAACACACACAGCCACAAATTAGTAGCTGCTCGAAAAGTAATGACAAGTGTGCTCTCGGTTGAATCACACATACTTGAACTGGAAGATCTTCTTCTCCGAGTAGTGTTCGCGGAAGTTCTCGTGTTCGTACTCGCTCACGAGCCGGTAGTCGATGTTCGAGACGCCAGAGGTGTCGGACGCTCCCCACCACGCCGCTTGCACTGGCGCGAGCCGCGAAAGCGACAAGAAGTACGTCATCCTGTCCATTCCGATCTGCGCAGCATTGCGTGAATGGAAAGCGACGAGCGAACGAAAGTGATTGCATCGTACCTCTGGGTAGATGAGAATGTCGACTTCCGCGGCCTCAATCTCGTTCCTCGCCATCAACAGGTCGTATGGGAGCGCGTACACCTGCATATGTGCAGACATACGAGAATGCACTATCTTGTCAGTATACGCTTGACTCACACAAACTGCGATGGCTTAGGAACACCACAATGAGGTCAAGCTGGTAGGCACCGCCGCACACACCCGGTCAGCGATCTGCGCGACTTTCTCCTGCTTCTTCATCGAGCCACTCAAGCCGACCACGAACGCGAACGTCTGATACTTGCGTTGGCTCAGCTCCGGAATAAGGTGGTACATGAAGATTCCGGCGCCCAGGTCGTACAGGTACCGAGACACGAAGCCGACTCGCAACCGCCGCTGTGAGATCTAGCGACCGACCGTGGCACGAAGGTGATATCTGGTGAGAGTCGCGCAGAGGCAAAAGCTCTCGGCAGTAGAACGTGACAATTTGGTGCACGAACCAGCGGGGGGTCGGTCGGCAGTGTGCGAATCAGTCGGTATGGCAGCGGGACGATCATGTGCGTGAGCACGTGCTTCTCGCGCATGATTCGATGGCGATAGAGCAGGTCGAAGTAGAGCGCGCCAAGCTTCTCTCGCAGCACACGGTTGTTGCGGTTGTGCGAGTGAAGCATCACGGCCGTCGAAAACGAGATCAGGCTCGGATCCATGTCTGTCCTGTGCAGGTTCTCCACTGAGGTGCATACAGCAAGCAACACAAGTGCTGACGATGAGATATGGCGATCTCCTTCTCTTATCACAGCAACACAGCACGTACGATCATCGCGAAGCGCGTCCAGCTCGCTCTCAAAGCGCTGGCGGTAGTAGTCGATGAGCTGCTGCGTTTCCGGGAGGATCCACGGCAGCACCGTCGCTTTCATGAGACGGATACGCGTCTCCAGATGACTGTGCTCTTCAGTGATACTTCTTAGGATCTGTCGGCAGGATGAATGGAAAAAGTGTTAGACTAAGCCCAGCTTGCAATGTGCAGCAAATGCTTGCTTCGAGTATCCTCGCACCAGTTGGTACTGTTCGAGACTCTCGGTGGTCTCTCCGAGGGCCTCCAGCGTGTCTGCGACGTTGATCTGTAAGGAAGGACAAAAGAAGAAGCCCACACATACACGACGACAACACATGATCACGATGCGCGCTGATGAAGCAGAAGAAACAGAAGGCGCCATCCACGCAGGAAGCACGAGCACGCGAGACACAACAGGTCACACTAGCTACCATCCCGAGAGCCGAGCCCATGCCAGCGGCATGCTCAAACTCCTTTAGGGCCTCCTCGAGCCGCCCGATCGACAGGAACAAGAACCCGCGATCATTGAGGAACGCATAATCGAGCGGCCAGCGCTGTGTCGTCTCGCCGAGACACTTGTCCGCTTCGCGCCAGCCGTCCGTCGCACCCACGAGTGCGCAGATGCGGCTCCACGCGTCGCGCACGACCTTGTCCGGGTCGGGGGTCTCCTGTTGAAACTGGTCCTGGTGTGGATCCTGCGTGCGGTGTCGCGCGCTCGCAGCGACCTTACGGTACTCGTGCAGGGCGTCCTCCCACTTCCCGAGCGCCTGCAGCGCGTCACCAAGATTGAGCGCCGCCTGGTGCAGCAGCGGGTTGATCTCGAGCGCGCGGCGGAAGGCCTGGATACCCTCCTGCTCGTAGCCGAGTGCCTTGAGACAGAGCCCGCGCGAGTTGTGAAACGACGCCTCGCTCGCGTTCCGTGCGAGTGCGCGGTCGACGAGCTCGAGCCCGTCGAGCGCCCGCCCGTCCTGATAGAGCACAAGCCCAAGCAGATGCAACGCGTGCGGATGGTCAGGCGCAGCATCGAGCGCGGCGCGGTACACGCGCGCGGCACGCAGGCGGTCGCCGGCGTTGTGCAGTTGCGCACCGGCTTCAAGCGCCACGGCGACGCTCACGCGATGCGCTCCGAGCTCCGGGAGCTGCACAGACGCGACGCGGAAGGTGCGAAACGAGAGGGCGACAACGCGCGCGTGGCGAATGAGCCCGGCTGTGAGTCCGTACGCGAGCCCCGGTACGAGCCCTTCGACGTGGAACGCCGTGTGGCGCACCGCGTGTTCGAAGCACGTCTCCGGCAGCTGGCTCGTGCCGTCTTCGAGCTCCACGTCTGGCGGTACGAACACCGGGTCCATGCTCACGCACAGGCGCGAGCTGCTGGACGTATGGAGATCGTCGCGCACCGCCACTTCAATGTGCAGGTCCGTGTTACTGAGCACCGCGTCCGTCGGTGGTGGGTGCAGGATCTCGAGCACTGGTTGCGAGAGCGTCGGCTGCAGCTCGCCCTCGGTTGTGAGCTGCGAGAGCGCGGTGAGCGCCGTCGCGGAGGCGCCCGTCGCATGCTTCGCCGACAGAAGAAGCAGCAGCAGGTGGGGCAGCAGCAGCAGCATGCAAGCAGGTAGGTGAATGGATTGGTGCCTGCTGACTTGCTGGTCGATATCTTCCTACTGCTGTTGCATGGAGACGTCGATTTTGACACACAAATCCAAGAAAGTGGCAGAGGCACCGCCGTGGATCTGCATGGCGGTCGTTGCGAGGAACGGAAGCGCGCGAGCGTGCGTGATGCAGCAGAAGTGCGCGAGTTCGACTGACAGGAGTTTGTCAGAACCCTCACGCTGCACATGAGGCCGACGGCACGGCCAAGGTCGCGGACTTCAGCTTCAGCTACGTGCGCACGCTGTCGGCGAGCAAACAGTCGATGATCGTCGGAGCTGATGCTGGTAGTGGTGTCGATGGCAGTGTTGGCGGACACGAACCGAAGAAAGTCGCCGGCGCCATGCGCTGGCGTGCGCCAGAGTGCCTCACGGGTCGCAGCCCGACGTTTGCGTCCGACGTGTATTCGTTCGGCATGTGCATCCTCGAGGCCGTGACGCACGACGTGCCGTGGGGGTACTTTGTCGACGACGACACGGTGCGGTTCTTGGTCACGTCGGGCAAGCTGCCGGAGAAGCCAGCGCGGATATCGAGTCGCCTTTGGGGTCTCGTGGAGCGCATGTGCAGTTTCGACCCGGAGGACCGACCGATGCTGGAGGGTGTGGCGTCGGAGCTCAGCGTGATGTCGGCCGACGACGTCGGTGCCGGAAGTGAGTCTGCCGATGTCGGGACGGGCGCTGCGATCGAGAGCACGGCGTCGAGCGTGGACTCGGTCCTCCAAGATGCGAGCTCACAGTCCTCGAGTGGCAAGAGCCGAGGAGATGTAGCTACTGGATACGGAGTTCAGCCTGGAGGTGGATCTCAAACTGCGAGTGTTGCCGCGATCAAGATCAGCACTCCAGCAGCAGCAGGAGGAGCAGCAGGAGCAGCAGCAGGAGTTGCTGCTGCAAATCGCACTGCAAAACCACTCCCGCTGTCCGAGTTTGATCGTCTCATTGCCGCGTGCCAATCGGGTGACATCAACACGGTGCAAAGTATCTTGCAGCATTACCCCGATGCGGCTCAAGCCAGCCCACCCGCCGATAAGGTTGACTGGCCAATCATTGTAGCGAGCAGATACGGTCACCTCGAGGTCGTGAAGCTGCTGCTGAACCACGGAGCTGATGTGGATGTTGGCGGTGGCAGCGGCTGGACTGCACTTCACAACGCTGCTTTCCATGGCCGAGTGGCTATTGTGACGGAGCTGATCAGATGGATGGGAAACGTGAATGCCTTGAACCACGAGAGGGTGACACCACTGTGGGCTGCCGCACACAACAGCAGCGAAGGGATCGTGGTGGCGTTGATCAAGAGCGGCGCAAACGTGAACGCTGCTGCGAAGGATGGCACAACTGCTCTATACGTCGCCGCGCAGAACGGTCATCTCGCCGCTGTGACGGAGCTCCTCAAGTATAACGCGGACGTGAACGCGACTCAAGAGAAGGGATGCACTCCGTTGTACGTCGCTGCTCAGAAGGGCCATACTGGTGTAGTAGCCGAGCTGATCAAGCACAAGGCGAGCGTGAATGCAGCTGCCGACTCAGACCGCGCTGCTCCGCTCCACATCGCTGCTCAGAATGGTCATGTGGATGCGGTGATCGAGTTGATCAAGAGTCACGCTAACGTGAATGCGCTTGGAGAAAACGGCTGGACCCCGCTGTATATCGCTGCGCTCAACCACCAAACCGCTGTAGTGTTGACATTGATCAGGATGAACGCGAACGTGAACGCTGCTGTAAGTGACGGCACCACCCCTCTGCACATCGCCGCGCTTCACGGAGAAGTTACTGTGGTGGTCAAGCTCGTCGAGAGGAATGCGAATGTCAACGCTACTCGAGAAGACGGCACGACTCCGCTCCACGTCGCCGCGTTTAATGGCAAAGCTGCTGTGGTGACAGAGCTAATCAAGCGCAACGCGAATGTGGATGTTGCTGCGAAAGACGGCACAACTGCATTGCATGTTGCCGCCCAGAATGGTCACATCAGTATCGTGATGGAGCTGATCAAGAGTGGCGCGAACGTGAATGCATCCAGAGAGGACGGAAGTACTCCGCTGTACGTCGCCGCACAAGCCGGGCAAACTGCAGTGGTGATAGCGCTGGCTCAGAACCATGCGAACATCAACGCTGCGACCAAAGACAATCTCTGGACCCCGCTGCACATTGCAGCACTCCACTGCCACGCTGCTGCAGTGTCCGAGTTGATCAAGTTCAAGGCGAACCCGAATGCTCGGGCAAGAGATGGCGCGACCCCACTCTACGTCGCTGCGTTCTTTGGCTACAACGCGGTGGCGACAGAGCTGATCAGGAATCACGCGAACGTGGACGCGCCGAATGGGAACAACTGCACACCATTGTACATCGCCGTGGAGAAGGGGCATCTTGCAATTGTGATTGAGCTGCTCAAGAACAAGGCGAACGTAAACACAGCGGCGAGTGACGGCACAACTCCGCTGTTCGTCGCCGCACTGAGAGGTGACGAAGCAGTGGTGACGAAGCTGATCAAGCATAAAGCGAACGTGCATGCTGCCAACAAGGATGGTGTGACTCCACTGGACGCCGCCGCGAAGAATGGCCATGCGGCTGTGGTCAAGCTGATGAAGAACAAGAGCTGGTGGAGGAAGCTCACGAAGTAGTGGGGTGTGTGCTTGCCTTGTTGTGCGTATCCAACAGTTGTAGGGGATTTGGGCGATGCGTGTGGGCGAGAGTGTGCTCGCAGTTGGCAGATTAACCTGACACTTCGCGGCACAATACTCACAGAGCGCTTATTTGCAGGTCTTCTCTCGCCATCCTTAGTCAACTAAAGCGCTAGTAACCTCAGGTGAAAGCGACGGACGTTCAACGTGGCGACGTCCGATGGCTTGCTACCTTCACGACTACTCATTCATATTCACTTGCATCCCGATCAGCAGCGATACCAGAGTGCTGGACGCAATTTTACTCTTTGGGCAGCGTTCCTTTCGTTTCCATTGCGATCAGCTTCTCGTGAATGAACAACAGGCGGTCGGAGACGTGGAGGCACAGCGCCGTGCTCTCCTGCATGTCGTTTGCGAGCGCGAAGACGAGCTTGAGCGCGTCGGCGGCCATGCTGAGCGCCATCGCGCACCTCTTTATCTGCACGTAGCTCGCTTCTGCGTGTGTGTGTGTGTGTGTGTGTGTGTGTGTGAGAGTGTGTG
>JAASFZ010000454.1:0-17180 GCA_023334075.1 Globisporangium nunn | reverse complement strand
GAGAGAGAGAGCGAGCGACGCGATGCTCGGAGAGCGGCGCATGCGCAGATGCGTGTCGGTGGGTGGAACGCGACTTCGCCTGCTCGGGTGATATCCACAAGGACGATACTGGGAATCTCATGCGCGTCTCCACTTGCGTTATCAAAAAGATTGGATGAGGGAATGGACGAGGAAAAAGCGGCCGATGCGAGCGGCTACAGAAGAAGCTGCTCGAAGAGATCAGAACCGGGAAGAGCGAGCGAACATGGTGTGGCCGGAACGCTCGCGTGGGTGAGACGGAGGTGCCCGCACCGCTGCTGGCGGCGTCGTGATGCGAGCGAGCGAGCGACTAGCAGTGATCGGCCTGGAAAGCGCGAAAAAGGTGCTGCCGGAAACACCACACAAGTCCGGGAGAAATGGATTGCATATAATGTGCGCTTTGCGGAATTCCCCCGAGTCCCAGCTTGATTCGCCAAAACTCCAAAGGCGATGCTGTTACAATTCCTCGTTTTCCTCACCACCGCTGCCGCTTAACGCGAGTGTCCGGGTAGTGCCAAAACCCAGGGATATGGCCCATACTGAAAGCAGCACTAACTGGGGAGCCGCCCGCACCACTTGGCCTCGCGACCATCACCACTAAGAAGGCAGGGACAGGGAAGGAGGCCGTCGACGCGCTCGCTGCTGCTTCCACGCCACGCCACTCCCCTCCCCTCTCCAGAAAGCGGCATGAGCGCCGACGACGATGACGCGCTCGCCGCCACCTGCTGCGTCTGCCTCGAGCGGACGGACTACAACGGCTCGGCGCTCGTGCGCTGCGCGAGCTGCAACCTGCCGGTGCACGTGCGCTGCTACGGCACGGCGCTGCCGCCGGGCGGCGCGCCCTGGCGCTGCGAGCCCTGCGAGTATCAGGAAACCGCAGCAGCAGCAGACGGCACTTTGGAGCCGCCCATGCGCCCGCGCTGCGCTGTCTGCCCCGTGGAGGGCGGCGCGCTGCGGCGCTCGAGCCAGCCGGGCGTCTGGGTGCACGTACTCTGCGCGACGTGGATCCCCGAGCTCTCGCACAGCCTCTCGGGCGAGCTGGACCAGGTCGTGGACGTCGCGCTGCTGGACCGCAGCCGCGAGTCGCTGCGCTGTATCGTGTGCGGCCAGCGCGGCGGCTGCATCCAGTGCGTGAGCGGCCGCTGCGCGCGCGCGTTTCACGTGCTCTGCGCCATCCGCGCGCCTTCGAGCCTCGTGTTCACGGGCTACAACGCCGAGAACCAGCAGGTGTACCATTGCAAGACGCATCTCGCGGACGTCGCGAACGCGCGGTACGAGATGGTCGACGATTCGTGGCGCCACGCGCCACGCGTTCGCGACTTCTTGGAAGCGCATCCGGCGGAGCACGGCAAGTGCCGCGTGTGCCAGGTGAAGACGGCCGCTACGAACCACGCGGCGCACGAGACGCAATGCTTGCTCGCATGGCTCACGCGCGAGGAGAGCAAGCTTCGCGCTGACGAGATGAAGCGTCGTGGGCTCAAGCCCATCGAGATCGCGTACGGCGCGCGCGGTAAGTCGCACAGCGCGAAGAACAGCAAGCGTCAGCACGCGGCGATGCGACCGTGCCCCGAGTGCGGCGACTCGGTCCGCGAGGCGCTCATGGCGAGTCACCTCAAGAGTGGCTGCTCGTACAGCAACAGCTCGTCGGGAAGTCATGCGGGTGCCCGTCGCGCCAAGAACCCGAATAGAATGAAGCGCAAGATGAACGGCCACGCCGCGAGCGCGTCAGCCGACATGGCGCCGGAAGAGCAATCGGTCGCGGTGGCGTCGGATCTAACTGATGTCCTGTTTGCCACCTGGCCGGGGCAGAACGCCGGAGTGCCGATGGACTCGACGTACCTGTGGAAAACTGTCGGGAACAACTTTTACAGCAGCAAGGCGCTGATGAAGAAGCGCATGGAGCAGCTCTGCAAAACCACGTGCGGCGCGAAGCTGGAAGATATCGGGAACTTCTCGCGCAAACTTGTGCGCCACGATCTGATGGACTGTGCGGACACCGTACTGCTCGACCGCGAGGCGGTGGCGACGGCGGAAGGCGACGGCCACACTGAAGCGCTGCATCTGAAAGCGAACCTCCACCGCTGCGACTTCATGATGCGTGCGAGCCGTTCTCGATGTGTTGAAGACATCTACGCGCAGCCGAGCGTGCACATTCACAGCCTGTCGCGGAGTAGAGCAGAAGAAGTACCAGAGACGCCAGCAGCTCCCGAATCGGAAGCTGCAGCTACAAAAGATGTGCCGCCTGCAGCTCTGCTGGACGACGGCGCTGCGAGCGAGTTTTGCGTCCGGTTTTCCAACCACGAGAACGTGACAGTGGACTGCAAGTACGCGATGAAAGTAACGAAGAGCGGCGCGGCAGACCGCGCTCCTCCTGCAGACGGGTCGTTCTGGAGCAGCTTCCGCCACGACGTGCTCAGCACGCTCGCTGGAGCCGCGGTGGACACCCACAAAGTCCCGCTTGGTGACGACGACCACTTGTGGCTGACGATGAAGATGGTGGACGAAAGAGACGGCGCTGATGGCAGGATTCCTACAGGCAACAACATCCCCACTCGCTTGCTGCACGCTGCGGACGATCAGTGGCTGACAGACGAACTGACGCCCGAGATCAGCCTGCTCGTGGAGAATCTGAATGAGCAAATGAAGCAGAACCGCTTCCGCCTGCGAACGCTGTCGAAAAAGCTCCAGCTGACCGACCACCACGAAGGGCTGTCCGCCCGAGCCGCGGGGGTCACCGAATCGTACTACAAAGAGTTTGCCGCCTGGAAGCGCCTGTGTAAGAGTTTAACGGTCGGATACAGAGACATCCGGCATGGAGAGCCTCTCGCTCAAGCGCCGCCAACCGAGCCCAAAAAGCATCACCATTCCGACTCGAGCGGTTCCTCGCCGTCAGTAGACGAAGACGACGGCGAAGACGCGATCGACGACGGCACGTGCGTCGTGTGCTTCGATGGACAGTCGCCAGAGTCGAACCCGATTGTGTTCTGCGACCGCTGCGACCTGGCGGTGCACCAAGGGTGCTACGGCATCGTCGAGCTCCCGAACAACGAGTTCTTCTGTGATCGGTGCAGCGTCGAAGACGATGGTGAAGACCCGGCGTTATCTGTGTTCTGCCAGCTCTGCTCTCTCCGAGACGGCGCATTCAAGCGGACGGTGGACGGTAAGTGGGTCCATGTCGTCTGCGCGCTCTGGTGCCCGAAAGTGTGGATTGGGAACCTGCAGAACCTTTCGGAGATCAACCTGGTCGCCGCGGCGAGTCCACCACGCTTCGTCGACACGATGGCGGAAGTGGCCGCGCGCCTCGCGCTGGCGCCACCCGAGAACCAGAAGGTCTCGCAGAGCCTAGACGATAATGACGCGCTCACGCAAGGCAGTCTGTGCATGCACTGCAAAGTTGCGTGCGGGCGGACGATCCGCTGCTCGCATCCGGATTGCACGGCGGCCTTCCACCCGCTTTGCGGTTGGTTCGAAGGCTTACCCATGACGATCAAACTCGGCCCGCGCGGCTACGTGTACGCTGGCGGCGGCGCCGGGTTGCAGTTCCAGATGCACTGCTTAAAGCACCTCCCAGCGCACTACCCGGACGCTGAGCGTCTCATCCAGCGCAAGAGACGCCGGAGGTTCCGGATCGACTCGTTTTACGTCACGCAATGCAAGCTCGAGCGAGCTCTTCTCCCTCGGAAGCCGCTGGATCGACAGGAATCCCACTCGCTCCTATCCGGTCCGATCATGCAAGCGCTGCTTTCGGCAGACGGGAAGCGATCGGGCTGCGACGAGGATGCATCTGTGGAATCGTACGAGTGGATTGATCGAGCACCATGCAGCGCGTGCTTCCAGTTCAGCTCCCCGGTAGTTGGCGACGAGCTCGACGTGAACAAGTTGCACAAGCGGCAGTTCCTGATGCGCTGCCAGTACTGCAGCACATTCATCCACCCAGAGTGCTGCCTGAGCGAGACTGGCGCGCCATCCGAGATCTTCCAAAGCAACTGGATCTGTGAGCGCTGCACCTTGGTTGGCAACGCGGCGCCGACTCCGTGCGTCGTGTGCGACAAGGCGTGCGATTATTTAATGGCGTGCAACAGTCCTGCTAGTGGGTTCGCTCCACCAGCGCCTGTAGCCACCAAGCAGCAGCAACTGCAGCTCGCGACAAACGCAGCAAGTCGGCTCCTGACTCTTTCTCCTCATCCGTCGTCATCATCCTCGTCGTCGTCGTCTGCGAACACCAAGGACAGGAAATTGCTTAACGTAGCGCAGCAGATCGCGCTCGGAAAGCAACAGACGCACACACCACCACCAGCATCCACCACTTCGACGCCGTACGACAAGTGGATGCACGTGTTTTGCGCGAAGTGGGTGAAGGCGAAGCTGATCCGGAAGAACCGCATCCTCTGCGCACAAACGCCTAGCCTCACTCTGGACGGCCACGCGTTTCGCTGCGAGATCTGCTCGTTCAAAGGGGTGCGCTTCCTCTCATGTGTCACTGTGTTCGGTCGGTTTACAGCCACCATTTGCTAACATGTGTGTATATCTATGACATATTTTCACGTAGCGAAACCTGGCGAATTGCGCACACTGCCAGAAACGCTTCCACCCGCTGTGCGCGGCGAAGAAGCGCTTCTACTTTGCGCGGTCAGCGAAGCAGGAGTGGAAGTTCTACTGCGACTCGCATCCGCCGCCCGGCGTTGTGTACGACGAGAGCCGCCAGTCCTGGATGACAACGGAGATCCTGGGGCAGCTGCAAGACCTTCGCCGGTCGCTCGAGCGAGGACGGATGATCTTGGAGATGTCCAGGCAGCGCGACCGCCAGCAAAAGCGGATTTTTAGCTTGTACCAGATCCCGACGATGGAGGCGTCGATCGAGATTGTTCTGAAGAAGCGCCCGACTGCAGCGATGCGCGAGGCATTCCAGTCGCTCACGGGCGAGGTGCTCACCGACACGCCGCGTCGTCCTCGCCCCCAGCCGTCTCCGTCGTCGAAGCGCACACAGAGCAAGTCGCGGGCGAGAAGTGCAGAGCAGCAAGAAAGTTCCGATGAAGAAGAGCCTTTGGCGGCGGCGGCGACCCCAAGTCGTCGGAGCTCGCGCTTCGAGGAGGAACACGACACGCCGTCGACGCGTTCCCGGAAGCGACAGGAGCCGGTTTCTTCGAGAGCTGGGAACTCGAAACGCCGGCGCCTCGAGTTGGAAGTGGAGCCGGAATCGCCGCAGAGTTCGGTGGACGGCGCGTCTCGGCGACGGTCATCCACTCGGTCGAAAGCCGAAGAGAGCGGCAGCGCTACGCAGGGAGCACACGCTCTGCGCGGCAACATGTCGCCTTCGGAACTCAAGCGGCGGTTCCTGACGTGTCTGGAAAGAGTGACGGCGCCGAGCGATTTTGACGACGTGGTGGAGGAGCTCTACCCGGAACTGGTGCGTTTGGATCATTATCTTGCGTTGGCAGATGAGGTCCTCTGAGCTGACACGGTTGGGTGGGTTTACACTTGCGTGTTTCGTCTGCAGATGGACTAGAAGGAACACGCGAGGTGTGGAGAAGATAGTTGGAAGATCTGTGTAGCCATCTTGAGGTAGTAGGAGGAACTAAAACACCGAGCACTTTGTGGCACTCAATATTTTTAGAATGCAAAAAGTATGATTTTCGGCGTCA
The DNA here is from genome assembly GCA_023334075.1 of Globisporangium nunn. Classification (NCBI taxonomy): domain Eukaryota; phylum Oomycota; class Peronosporomycetes; order Pythiales; family Pythiaceae; genus Globisporangium; species Globisporangium nunn. The sequence goes on along the minus strand of JAASFZ010000454.1, from coordinate 11,520 downwards.
AAGGAAGAGGTTTTTGCGCTACGCAGGCAGACATTTGGCGGTAACGTGGCTGCGCTGCGCAGAGTATGAAGTGTCATAGTGGACATGGCCGGGTTGTTGTACCCCGCCAACGAAGAGAAGCTCGATGTGTGGACAACGCACTCGACCGAGTTCTTACACGCAAGACATCTGCAGACTCCTGCTGCTCGAAGCGCAGTGTCGACCGCCGCGTCGTCGACTGACACGATCGGCAGCAGCGAGGATGTGCACAGCTACGAAGACTGGGAGCTGAGCTCCGAGACTGACGCTGGAAGTGAAGTGTCCGCCAGAGAGGACGGCGGTGACAGCCGAGAGCTCTCTTCCGAAGCATCGCGACCTACGACGTCGTCAGGATGCTTTCTTCGATCTTGCGAAAGAACGAGTGACAGTCACAGCACACTTGAACGCGAAGATCTTGACATCAACCATGATTCTTCCGGGTCGAATCAAGCAGATCCTGTTCAGGATACGGAGGATGGCGTGAACGAAGGTGAAGACATTCCAGACAATTCTTGTCACAACATCGAGCGTGTTCACAGTGTGGGATCCCAAGGCTCGGTCTCTGCAGGAGAGTCCCCGGAATGGACAAACGAACCTGACAACGCGGCAGTCGCCGCAGACTTCGAGCCTGCTCCTCGAAGTTGTCGAGATGGCTTGGTTGACGGAACTGATTCGGCGAGATCAATGAACGTCGGTATTGACGAGCGTCCGACAACTGAAGACGCTCAGTTCACACCACGCACTGAAAACTCGAATGAGCAGGACAACAAACATGTCAAGAAAAGCATTCAAGTCTTTGTTCGAGTTCGGCCACTTTCAACATGGAGCAACGAAGGCGAAGAAGACACGGTGGTGGTGAGACCAGGTGACGAAGCCAACAGCATCCGCGTGCAGTCATCCGGCGGTCATGGAAACAACTGCGTCGTGACAGAGTGCAGCTTCGACCAGGTGTTCACGGAGCGCTCGAGTCAGGAAGAGGTGTTTGACGCTGTCCAGCCGAGTGTGCGCGCTTCGCTTGACGGATACAACGCGACTGTCTTTGCGTACGGCCAGACCGGCACAGGGAAGACGCACACGATCTTCGGAGAGGACACACACTCTGGAGAGCATGAAAAGCAACCAGCTGTCAAGTCGACGTGGGGGATCATTCCTCGCGCATTGATATTCCTCCTCGATCAAGCAGAGGCGATGACCATCGCAGGGATCGATGTCACGCTGCAGCTCAGCTTTATGCAGATCTACAACGACAGGCTATTCGACCTTTTCACTGACCGCAGGCGCCAGCGACCGCTGCTCATCCGCGAGCAACCGACGATTGACGGAGGAACCAATGTCGTACTGCAAGGTCTGTCGAGCGAGCGCGTGACCACTCTGGACGGCGCACTGCAGCTTTTGAGACAAGGAAGAGCAAATCGAACTGTGCGCGAGACAGAGTTGAATTCGAGCAGCAGCCGAAGCCACGCGATCGTGCAGATCAACATCACGAGTGAACGAAGCCTGGGGAATGGCGAGAGGCGGACTCGCAGATCGAGGCTTAACCTTGTCGACCTTGCTGGTTCTGAGAAATGGAACACGGATTTGGAAATGGAGGAAGCGCATTCGTTCGAGCTGAAGAACATCAACAGCAGTCTGTCTGCTCTCGGAAACTGCATCGCAGCATTGACAGAGGCCGGACGAAAACACATTCCATACCGCGACTCCACTCTCACTCGAGTACTTCAAGACTCTTTCGGCGGGAACACCCAGGCGTGCTTGATAGCAACAGTCAGCCCATCCGCTCGCGCCAGCGAAGAGACGATCCGAACGTTGCAATTCGCTGATCGCGCGCGATCAGTGATGCAGTCGGTACGAGTGAACGAAACAATGAGTGGGGTGTCAGAGCTCCAGATTGCGAAAGCGCAGATAGCGAAGCTGAAGGAGCGACTCGATAATGAACAACGGCGGCGCCACCAAACTCGTCTCAAGGAGCAGGAAGCTGCACAGAAGGACTTTCTAGAGAAGCTGCAATTGAAGGAGAAGGAAATCCAGAGGCTCACACGTGACAACGCGGTGTTTTCTCGCTGGCGAGAGGAGGATCTGAAGAAAATTCGGGAGCTCGAATCGCGTGTCAAGGCATTTGTGGTCGTGCATCCGTGTGATACAGAGAGCAAAGCAGATCCCGTTTCCTTTGGCAAGAATCCTGAGACCGCTTCTGTGCATGCAGTAACGACGCCGAAACAGAGACAGCACGAGAAGAGAGACCCCCCTCTAGTCGTCGTACTAAAAGAGGTATGTGCAACACAACCTCCGTCCGATATCCGAAGGGTGAACTCAAAGCAGTCGGTATCATCTCAGGCAATTACTGCACCGAAGAGAGTCGATACCATCGCCACCAAACCTTACAAGCAGATTCTAGAGCGGTATGCTCTTGGATCCAAGAAGTCAAACAGAAGACAGGAGGAGAGCCCAGCGAACGAGGCATCACTGTCGAGATTGCCGACGAACGGAAATCGGAGATCGAGTAGCGAAGCATGTATTGAAGGAGCGCCCTCGACCTCGATGAATCAGGTCCAGCACGAGCACGACTCCAGTGATCTTCAGCGCGGGCGCAGCGATATTATGCAGTCAAAACTGCCCGAGATCGACCAAGGGGTAAACTGTGTTCGTGCGAGAAAAAGTGCGGGCTGTGCAACTTTCACAACAGAGAAAGGTGCAGCTGCTTCAATGCCCGAGCACTACCGCAGTTTGCTGAAAACTGGAGCCGCTCACCTAACCATGACAGCTCACCCGTCGCCAGCTAGTTTGCAGCAAAAGGGTAATGAACCTCCAACTCAGGCTACTTGGAGGTCAGAAAGGGATCTCAGTGGTCAGACATCCCGATCTGGGTCACTACTTGGGAAGCATCCATCGCTTCAAGATCCCACGCCGACACTCGTACCGTTCACTTCGCCAACAAGAAACACTGACGCTGACCAACAAACGCAAACGTTCGCTGCGACCAATGCGAGAGCGTTGTCCAAACTCCCTGAATCAGTGGCACCGATCGAGATGAAGGATGCTACGAGCAAGCCGTCAAGCAACTCCTTCACTTTCCAGAGCACATCATTGCTTGCGTCGAATATTTCAAGTGCGTGCGAGAAGCACAGCCTGAAAGGATGCGTACTGTGTGCTGTCCGCGACAGCCGATCGCCGTATCCATCAGCTATCTCGTCAAACGTCCCGTTTCCGAGCGCAAACACGAGCGATCCCGACTTCACGCTCAAAACTCCTACATCAGCAGCAAAGCCTCGCGATGTTCCGTGTGATCGACATCAGCTTGCAAACTGCTTTATCTGCAGTGCATCCAGCGGCATCGCATCAGCCACCTCGTTCAGCACAAGCATAAGCGTAACAACAACATCTCATCCAACTCCGGCGCGAAATGAGGGTAAACCGAGCACAGTCGGACCTAAGACTCCGATCTCACCACTCTCGCTGATCGACTCAAAGTGTGCAGTGCATTCGCTGACAAACTGTGTGCTGTGTGCTGGCGTCAAGACAACGACTAAAACCGTTAATCTGGAAGTGCCAGGTCGGAATACAGACCCGGCATCGCTGCTCTCCAGTATGTACGTGTGGACGTCAAACCAAAACTCGACCTCGGAAAGCAATGCAAACGATACGCTCTCTGGCAACCAGTCTCGCACCAGACAAGCCGTGGGTAGTAGCTTGCCACATCAGCCTTCGTTGCAAAGGAGACACTCGGTCGAGTTCGAATCGACAGAACGCAATGACTTGATACCCACGGCATCTCCAGAGAAGCTAGTTGCCCACCTTCGCCCGCAGCACTCGAGCACCGAATTACACAGACACTCTCACGATCTGTCAATATCCGACTCAATGCCGCGTGAACTACGCGACGGCGCCACCGAGTCACCTTCGATTGATTCACAGTCAGCGAAATCGAGCTGGTACCCATCTGCGACTCGTTCGAGTGTCAAGGAGCTCACTTTCGACAGCAATCGGAAGAATTACCAGGCACTGATTCGAGAAGCGTCTGACGCTGCTACAATAGAGTTAAGGAGAAGGTGACGGGCGTGGCTAGTGAATAGATCGGCAGTGTGTCTGTTGTTGTGTGTCGAGAGTATGAAACATCAAAACTCCACTGCAAGCGATACCCCACGGAAAGCTTTTGAGACACTGCTTGGTGTTACATTTCCCTCCTCTTCTGACGCTTGTTTGACTTCGTTGTGCAACTCACGAGTGCTTTAGAATGAGAAGCCAGAAGCAGAGAAGTATCGCTGTAACGAGGATGAAGATGCATCGCTCTGGCCGAGTGTTGCGCTGATATTTCTCCGCGCGATGCAGCTCCTTCATACCTGTACGCATACGACTGACGACCTGTGTAAATAACACGATATCAAAGTTACTTGAGCTCAACCAAAGTAGACTTACAACTCAGTTGGAGACAATACGCAGAACTCACCTGTTCCATGTTGTAGTCGATTCGATCAACGAGCGTACCTTGATCAATCACCATGTCTGCAACCTCCTTGAAAACTGTTGACAGCACCGCGACCGATTTGGCAATCTGTTGGATCTCCTTGTCTCGCGTCTTAACCTTGAATCGTTGCATCTCAACTGCGACGTCAAATCTCAACGATCTCCCTGGCTGTGTTCACGGCACGTACATAATGAAACAAGGAACCGGAACTAGTTCAGCACGATCGAAGAAGAGCTGCCACAATCGGCGGTCTCGGCTATGAGCTAACTGCAACCTACATCGTCGATCTCGTCGCTGTCGATGCCCGTTTCCAGGTCGTCGACGTCGTAGATGTCGCAGCCAAATTTCTGCATCTGCAGACGCTGGAGATACTCATGCTGGCGCTTGCGAAACGTATACGAGATCTCTTGGAGACGGCTTGCGACCGAACGTTGTGTGTTGACTCGCACGAGTTCGTCAGCCACCGAGGTGCAGGGAACACCGCCGACAAACGGCCGCGTGATCTTCTTGAGGCTGCGGTCCGCGGTCTGAAAGAGCGCCATGACTTCCGTGGTGATTTTGTCGATCTCTTGTTCCTGCTCTTTCTCCGAGTTGTCGAATCGGATCATCAGCCGCCTTGTGTGGATGAGCTGGAGGTACTCGACTGAGTAAGCGCTGTTAGTTATGACATGTGCTATTCCTTGTAGTAGCGACGCCAGCTACAATCCCACGTACGCTTAACGTGGAGCAAGCGGATTGCCTCGTTCGCTTCGTCTACGAAGTGCGTCCACTCGGGTCGGGGACCAGCATCTGCTATGCTCTCCAAATCGTTCGGTCCGCTGGTAACTTCCTGCAGCAACGCTTTCTCCATCGCGCGGGACTTGCTCTCAAGAAATCCACACCCAACGAAACTCAGAAACAGTATCCCGGCAATGACATCATCTTGTGAAAAACACCCACCTGTTTGGACTGGAAGAGCGCCGCGTACGGCCCACTCGCCGTTAGATGACGCAGCTGGGAGCGCACCGAGCGCCTCGCGAGTCGGCCGCGTGCTTCCACAAAGCGCTGCGTGAGCTCCCGCGCCGCCATTCTCACAGATCTCCGCGGATCTTAAACAGTCGCGGACTGATCACTACTTGCTAGTCGTCCAAAATGTATCTTCTTGGACGACTGGCGAAAAAGAGAACACATAACCAGAGGTAGGGAATTCAAAAGCAAATTATGTGAGAATCTAAAAGCATCAGCTTGTAGATCTGTACCTCGCTTTCTAAGACGCACTTTTGGTCGTGTCCCAGTTCAAATCCACTTTCAGATTCCGTGAAAGGGCACACACTTCCAGATTTGCAGATCGATGCCCACGGAGACCGGTCCTCCGCCATCGGCGCCGTCCGCCCCATTCCCGCCTGCAAACGGCGGGATCATCGCCCCTACCATCAGTACCAATAGCAGCAGTAACAGCAGTGGCACACTGCGCTGGACGCAAGTGGCTTCTGTGGCAGCGCGCGGCAGCGGGGGCGAGCTGCCGTCGCGGCGCTCGGGCCACTCGCTGTCGATCGTGGGCGCGAACGGCTTCCTCTTCGGCGGCTGCGACCACCGCGAGCCGCCGGGCCCCACGAACGATCTCTTTGTGCTGCGTATAGGTGCACAGGCGCCATGGGAGTGGGAGAAGCTGCGGTTCGCGCCACGCGCCGCGCCACCGCCGCGCTGGAAGCACTCGGCAACTGTCGTGGACGGCAAGGTGTTTGTCTTTGGCGGCTTCCAGAGCAGCGCTGCGCGCCTTAACGACCTCTGGGTCTTCAACCCCATCACGATGGACTGGACGCAGCAACCGCCGCCGGAGAAGAGCGGGGCTGCTGCATCAGTAGGAGCAGGAGCAGGAGGACCAGGAGGACACCGAGTGAGCGTCGCCGCTGCGAGAGCCACGGGACCGGCGACTCTCGTACCGGCGCCGCGCGGAGGACACTCAGCAGTCGCAATTCGCAAGTGCATCTACGTGTTCGGCGGGTATGGCGGCGCGGGTTACGGCCGCCGCGACTTCGATGACCTGCATGTGCTGCGCTGCGAGGACGCGAGCTGGAGCAAGGTCGCGAGCAAGGGCCGTGCGCCAGAGAAGCGCGCTGGCCATCAGGCGTGCGCCGTCGATGATCTCATGCTTGTGTGCGGCGGCTGGAACAGCGTCGCGCAGTTCAATGACCTGCACGTCTTCGACACGGCCACGAACGCGTGGTCGGCGCTCGAGGGACCACAGATGGCCAACCCACTCCCGCGCTGGAACCACGCGGCGTGCGCTGTGGCTGCGATCCCGCACGCCAAGGTATTCACGTTTGGCGGCGTGCTGGGTGAACCCAACAATTACAACGGCCAGGGCGCGTTCATGAACGACGTCGCGGTGCTCGACACCGGGGACATGGCCTGGTCCGTGCCCGAGATTCGCGGCGCACCGCCCTGCGGACGGTCGGACACGACGCTCGCGTACGATGACAAAGGCAGCCGTCTGATCGTCTTTGGTGGCTGGGCGAACGCCTGGCTCGACGACCTCTTCTGTCTCGATGTTAGCTGCGTCGTAGGGCCGCCGTACGGCATCACCGGCGTGTTCCCGGAGTACGGTCCACTCACTGGCGGCACACAGCTCATCCTCGAAGGCATTGACTTCGTGAACAGGCCCGTGACCGTGCGCTTCGCCTGCCGGAAGGGCGCGATTGACGTGCTCGGCGAGTACGTGGACGACCACACGTTGAACGTCACGGCACCTGACTTCACGATGTACCCTCCCGGCGACGTGCAGATCCGTGTCGCGCTGCAGGGCGACTCGTTCACGACCACCTTCCAAACGTTCACCTTCTTTGCCGTCACCCACGCGTCCATGTGCTTTGCGTACGGCCCTGGGGTGCTCTGTGGCGGCGCGAGTGGCGAGCCGACGAGTTTCATCATCCAGGCGCGTGACGCGATGCACGGGCTTCGCACGCGCGGCGGCGACGAGTTCGCTGTCGAGGTGGTCTCCGATGCCTCCGGGCCGCTCTTCCTGCCGACGCTGCAAATCCAGGACCTGATGAACGGCAAGTACCTCGTGACCTACACGGTGCAGGACGCTGGCGAGTACTCGGTTCACATCGAGTTCCAGGGCACGTTCGGCGGCGTCGCCGGCCCGATCCGCAAGTCGCCATACACCGTCTCTTTTGATGACACGGTGACCCGGGAAATGAACTTAATGACCGGCAAACTGGTGCTGGATCAAGTGGTACACGATCTCCAAGAGTTGCAGGAGTCGTCGAAAGAGTGCAACCTCGGCTTGGAGCAGCCGCTCTCGGATCCGTCCTGGACGCCCGAGCAGACAACGAATGCGCTCATCGGCTTGAAAGAGCATGTCTTTCACGTCGAGAGACGCGGCGAAGACATCGGACTTTCGATCGACGAGCTCCGTGCCGAGACCGCGTTCCTACGAGACGCAGGAATTGCGGTCGCGAAAGAGCTCGAGATGCTTAGTTCGATCGAGACCGCGTGGAGCGAAATCCAGAAGAAGGTTCCCGCTGCTAGCGCGCGCATCGCGCCACTCATTTCGGCCCAAAGCCTGAAGTTCCGCGCCGAGATGGAAGCGTATGTCGTTGAGCTGCAACACAAGGAGGCAGAGCTCAAGACGAAGAGCTTCTGGATGTATGCAGTGGGGCCAAAAGCGGCACAGCGCGCGATCGAAGAAGAAAGAATGGCATATGAGGCAGAGGAGGTAGTAGCTAACCGGAAGCGACATATCGCCGAGATCCTCGAGTGCGAGGACCTCATGGAGCCGTGTGACAAGGTGCTGGCAGGGATGCGGAAGACCATCGAGCACGTCCACCAGCTGTGGGAGGCGATAACAGAGGTCTCGCACAAGATTGACCTGTCGAAGGAAGTCCCGTGGAGTATGATCGACGGCATTGTGCTGGAGGAGGAAGCCAAGACGTTCATGGCGCTCGTCAAAGCGACGAACAAAGAGATCCGAGACTGCGACGCGTACAGGCACTTTGAGCGGCTCGTGCGAGACTTCCTGAGCACATGTCCGCTGTTCCAAGCGCTTCGCCACCCGTCCATGCGCAAGCGGCACTGGCAGGAGCTCGCAAAGGTCACGGGTAGAAGCTTCGACTGCCCGGATGACAACCCGGTGCTCAAGTTCGCCGACATCCTGGCACTCAACTTGCACGAGTTCCAGCGGGATGTTGAGGAGATCACGGACCGAGCGCAAAAAGAGGCGAAGCAGGAGGCTGCACTGCACGACCTGGACGCCCGATGGGCGGCCGTGTCGTTCACGATGACGCGGTACAAAGAGACTGCCATTCCGCTGCTCCACTTGTCGGAAGACACAATTGAGATGCTCGAGTCGGACCAGCTGTTGCTGCAGGCGATGGTCTCGGGCCGAAACAACTACTTCCAAGCGCAGACGCAGAGCTGGTACGCGAAGCTTATGCTCGTGTCGGAAGTCACGGGGATCCTGAACGAGATCCAGCGCTCGTGGGCGTACCTCGAACCGCTCTTCGTGCGCTCGGAGGAGGTGAAGCGCGAGCTCCCCGAGGAAGCGGCGAGATTTGCGCAGATCGACGAGCGCGTGCAGCACACACTGCAGCTTATGTGGTCGCAGCAACCGAACGGCAACGTACTGCTTGCGTGTCAACTGCCGGACTTGCTCCTCTCACTGAGCAACCTCCGCGCACTCTTGGACAAGTGCCAGCAGGCGCTGAAGGAATACCTCGACTCGAAGCGCAGGATGTTCCCTCGCTTCTACTTTATCTCGGAGGCAGATCTGCTCGACCTACTTTCGAACGGCACGAATCCGCCCAGCATTCTGGTCCATCTTGAAAAAGTGTTCCTTGCGACGCGAACGCTTGTGCTCGAGAAGGGCAACGGAGGTGATGGCGGCAGCGTGATTGCAACGCACTTTGTCTCGAACGACTTGGCGAAGGAGAAGATCCCATTTGAGCGCAGGCTCGAGCTGCAGGGGAAAGTAGAGCTTTATCTACAGGTGCTGCTCGAAGCCATGCTCTTGACGCTCCGAGAGCACGTTGTACGGTCCATTCGACGATTCCCGGAACAGAATCGCGTCGACTGGCTGATGCAGAAGCTTCCTGAATTTGGCCCGGACGACTCAACACCCGTGCCCATGGACGCTGCCCAAATCGCCTTGCTGGTTGCCGGGATCGAGTACGCGAAAGGCGTGGAAAACGCGTTCGTGCTCATGGCAAACGGACGCACAACTGCAATGAAGGAGTATTTCGATAAGATCGCGATCCAGCTGAGCGATCTTATCAAGCTCACGCAGACAAACCTCACGAAGCAAGACCGGCAGCGCGTCATGTGCCTCATCACTATCGACGCACACTCTCGTGATGTGGTTCAGAAGCTGCTCTATGAGAACATAACCTCGGCGAGCTCCTTCCTGTGGCAGTCTCAGCTCAAGCAGCGCCGCGCCGACCACCTTAACAAGACGTATCTCGAAATCTGCGATGCCAAATTCGACTACGGCTTTGAGTACCTGGGGAACGGACCGCGCCTCGTCATCACTCCGCTCACGGATCGAATCTACGTGACTGCAACGCAGGCACTGCACATTCAAATGGGCTGCGCGCCTGCTGGTCCGGCGGGAACCGGCAAGACTGAGACGACAAAAGATCTCGCGAGTATGATTGGCAAGGTCTGCTACGTGTTTAATTGCTCGCCTGAGATGGACTACAAGAACCTAGGCAACATCTTTAAGGGGCTCGCAAGCGCCGGCGCGTGGGGATGCTTTGACGAGTTCAATCGCCTCGCACCAGAAGTGCTCTCCGTCTGCTCAGTCCAGTTCAAAGCTGTTTGTGACGGCATTCGGAGCGACAGTGACGCTGTGACGATCGAAGGTGACACGGTAAAACTCGACCCCACTTGCGGCACATTTATCACCATGAACCCGGGATACCTTGGTCGGTCGGAGCTCCCGGAAGGTCTGAAGGCTCTGTTCCGTCCGATTACTGTCATGGCGCCTGATCTGGTCCTTATCTGCGAGAACATGTTGATGGCGGAAGGTTTCCGCGACGCGAAGCTTCTGGCATCTAAGTTTTACAGCTTGTATTCGCTGCTGAAAGAGCTCCTGTCGAAGCAGGATCACTACGACTGGGGGCTGCGAGCCGTCAAGAGTGTGCTCGTGGTTGCTGGCGCGTTCAAGCGCGCAGAGCCGAGACTCGGCGAGCAGGAGATTCTCATGCGCTCACTGCGGGACTTTAACCTGCCGAAGATCGTCGAGCAGGACCTGCTCATTTTCAACGGGCTGCTGGAAGACCTCTTCCCGCAGATGAACCCGCCGCGCAAGGTCGACGAAGTGATGGAGAAGTACGTGCACAGTGCGTGCGAAGAGCGCGGGCTGTGGCCACACGAACAGTTCCGTCTCAAGGTGATCCAGCTCGAAGAGCTACTCGCGATCCGCCACTGCGTGTTTGTCATGGGACCGCCGGGGAGCGGAAAGACCGAGTGCTGCGAGACGCTCGTCGCCGCGCGGAAGAAGAAAGGTGATGAGCACCAGACAAAAGTGGTGGACATCAACCCGAAGACGGTTACCACAGAAGAGCTCTACGGCTGCATGGTGCTGGGCACACGCGAGTGGAAGGACGGGTTGCTTTCGAAGCTCATGCGCGACGTGGCAACGATCTCATCGACCGATCCGCGGCCAAAGTGGCTTGTCCTTGACGGTGACCTCGACGCGAACTGGATCGAGTCCATGAACTCGGTCATGGACGACAACAAGATGCTCACACTCGCGTCGAACGAGCGCATCCCGCTCAAACCCAACATGCGGTTGCTCTTTGAGATCCGCGACCTCAAGTTCGCCACGCCCGCAACTGTGTCACGCGCAGGCATCCTCTACATATCAAACACCGACGGCTCTCAATGGCGCTCGTTCCTTGCGAGCTGGGTGCGGACAAAAGGCGCGACACAAAATCAGCGATCTGCGTTGGGCGAGGCGATGAACAGGTACATTGACCCGATCGTGGCGTTCATCCGGCAAAACTGCAAGACCATTGTGCCAATGGAAGACATCACAATGGTGCAGACGTACTTGTACT